>CAUYQU010012385.1:0-19458 GCA_963574635.1 Cheracebus regulus
GGGCGAAGGTGGCTGCTGATCCCCGCGCGGCAGCGTGGAGAGCTCAGTGCAGATCTGCCCGCAAGAGCCTCAGGCCACCTGGCTCTCCTCACAGCTCCCACCCTGCCGTCTCTGCCCTGCACGCTGAACCATTTCTTCTCATTTTTCTACCACTCCACACGTACTCTCTTGGTCTCTGTCCACTCTGCAGCTAACCCTGGGAGCGAGTGCACTGCCATCATGGTTTGCATTTCTTTTGGCCCTTTCAAATCATCTCTGCTGAACACGTGGCATTCTTCCAGCTTGTGGCTATCATGCAACTTTATCATATAACCTTTCGGATGGCAATCCTGGCCCTTCTGAAATGCATGCCCTCTTTCTGCCATGCAGCTAGGTTCGACTACAAGATAGAAGAGGAAGTCACTGGGACGGGCTCTGGGAAGGCCCCTCCACGTAGGGCAGACCGCTGGTGAAGGCCCTGCTTTTCTCCTCCAGCTTCCCTTTCTTCTGTCCATCAGTGCACGGATGATGGCCGCCCTGCAGCAGCTGTCTTAGACCTGCCTCAAGCTTGGAGCTGTGAGCCCAAGGAGCAGGAAGGCGGGAGCCTGGAGCCGTGGTGACAGCCGGAGGGTCGCCTGCCTCTGGGTTTCCTGTTCACACAAGAAGTAAGCCAGCTACCACTGTGGTCTTGAGGCTCTGATCTCTGGCACTTTGGATTATCACACAGCTAGCCAGAGTGACCCTAACTCATGTGCCAGGTGGCACCTGAGGTCCTGGGGTTTGCTGGTTGGTTCAGAGCCACCGTGCGTGTGTGGGCCCCTTGTGATCCTGGTCCTGTGCCTGCAGTGGTCTGAGAGACACTGGCTTCCTGCTTGTCTCCAAAAGCCTCAGTCCACAAGGCACCCACAGAGGACCTCCTCCCGCCAGTCACAGCCCCCGAGAGCCAGCATTTCCTGGCCGTTCCCCACCATGCTGTGGCCACAGCCCAGAGCCAGCATTTCCTGGCCGTTCCCCACCACGCTGCGGCCACAGCCCTGACTGCCAGTAACCCCCACCACCTCCCCCTACAGCCTCCTCAGCCCTGGAGGCCACACCTGGCTCTAAGTTTAGGGAAGAGCTTTGGAATGATGACTGACCATAATCACTCAAAATAACCTTTTGGATGGCAATTCAGACCCTTCTGAAATGCAGGGAGCTGGTTGCCCCGACATTCTTTGCTCAAGAATTGTTGGCTATTCCTTAGACCCATCCCGGAAGACCTCCAGAGGCCCGGGAGGTGGACAGCAGAGAGGGCAGCTTCTCCACGCCTCCATCTGGCGGCGCATGTGTCTGTCTCCCCAACCCACAAGCCACGCCCTACAAGAGCTGCTTACCTGGCCTCTAGCAGATCAGTCAGCCACGAGCTCACCTTCTTCTTCACCAGGGCTGGAGGAGGCAGGGTTTGCGCAGCACCCATGGGTCCCTGCAACATGTGCCAGGGTCCTCCTTGGGTCCCTGCATCAGCACCCCACATCAGGCTCTAGGACCCAGGTCTGGTGCAAACGCCTTCCGACCCCACTCCCTGCCCAGCCTCCCAGGGGGACTTCTCCAGCACAGGGTGGGATGGGGATGCGGGATCAGACCCGGGAAAAAACCATCAGGGGGAGCTGGGTGCCCCTTCAGCACTGCTGCCCACCCAGCTCGGTGGCTTAGTGCTCCCTCTCCCCGCAGACACGTGCTCTCCTTCTGGGGACGCTTCCTCACACACTGGTACCTATCTTCCTGAGCTCAGTTTCTGGGGAGGGCAGCTGGCAGGCTGGGGAGTCCCACCACAGTCTCCCACAGGGAAGGACGTTCAGCCTGGGCCTGAGGGGCAGATGCAGCAGATCCCAGCGAGGGAGGAGCTGAAGCCAAGGCCCGGCGGGGCCAGAGGGCGGGTCAGCTGACCGGGTGGCGGTCTTGCTCAGCAGGATCCCATCTGTGTGTGTGTGATGAGGAGAGGGAGAAAGAGAAGACAGGAAAAGGAGCCGGGCAGAGAATGGGGGCCCCTGGCAGGTGCTGGGGCTCCCCCTCCCCACACAGACCTCAACTCCTGGCTGCAGCAAGGGGAACAAAGCCACCTCCCAGACCCCAATCCCACGGGCAGTGGGTGGCCCAAGGCTCTGTGTGGCTCTGCCTCTGTGCTGCCCAGGCAGGCGGGGGTCCGGTCCCTGCAGCTGGGGACGCTGCCTCTGTCCGGCCATTCTATTGCTGAAGACACCTCCACTGTGCAAGAGGCCCCTTGCTCTCCCGCTCCAACCTGTGGCCCTGTGGACACGGAGGCCATTCCAAAGGAGCCGTGCAAGGGACCTCCTGCACTCACCCTCCCGGCATCCCACCCCACGGCCTCTCACTCGCTGCTGCCCAGCCTGCTGCACAGCTTGAGTGACATCCACTGCCCTGGAGTGAGAAGGCATCACACATACAACACACACACAACACACACCACCACACACACGACACACACCATGCACACCACACACACCACACGTACACTACACACAACACACCACACACACAATACACACTGCACACAGCACACACAAAGCACACAGTACACAATACACAAGAACAGAGATACACACATACACAACACAAACACGACAATACACACTACACACCATAAACATACTACACATGAACAGAGATACATACACACCAATGCACAAAATACACATACCACATACAATACACGTAAATGTACACCTACACACACACATATATACATGCACACACTGGGAGATTTAAAACATAAATTGACATTAAACTACTAACCACATTCTAGGAAGTTTAGAAAACAGCCAGGGGGGAGCAGAAATCACCTGGCACCCCATCTTAACAAAAAACCCAACTGTTTTTATTCTTATGTGTAATAAATTGTGGAAATATCTCATTCCACTTTTTAAAAGTTTATTCTTAAATTGGGCAGATAAATTGCGTGTTCGTTTTTAACTTCTGGGAAATGTTTCGAAAACAGGATAGAACAGCATTTTTATTTGCAAACACTATTAACCATTTCCTGTTCCAACCTCAGAAATGGCTGTGAATCAGGCGTTGCCGCTCCACCCGGGTGCCCTTGGCCCCGGCCGGCCACGGCATCGTTTCCACCCCCCAGCCCAGCGCCCGCAGCCTCCCACTGCAGAGGCAGTTTCGGGATGGTCCTGCTGTTTCCTGTGCTTCCCCAGCCCCGGCCCTGCGTCCCTGCGTCCCTGCGTGGATGGAAACTTCCCGCGGGCCCGAGAGAGCGTGGGAAATCCCCTCCCCACCACTTTCCATCGGTGCTGGCTCCTGTTCCAGCTCACGATGCCCCGTCTCATGGCTGCCGTGAGCCGGGCGCCATGTGTCATGACAGGCGGGCCGCTAGGAAACTACAGGCCTTCTCTTCTCAGACCAGGAGCACGGAGGGCTCCTTCTCTGGGGCCCTGAGAGCAAGGCCCCTGTCTCGGAAAGCAGCCTAGAGCCCCTGCTGCCTGAGCTGGCTGGCCCACAGAGGCTTCCGGGGCCTTTATTCATAGTCGCCAGGAACTGGAGTCCACCCAGATGTACTTAAACTGAAGAATGGCTGACTAAACTGCGGTGTGGACATCCTCAGCACAGCCGGGATGGCTCAGCACAAAAAGGAACCGGCTGCTGGGACACACACACTGGGTCATCTCCGAGGAATCCACACACACAGCACACACCACACACGACACACAGGAGGACGTGCACTGTACCTCCCCAAGGCCGTCGCTGACATGAAACCATGATGGAGGGGAGGACAGGCTCATGGCCACCAGCAGGGACCCCGTGGTGATGGGGACGTTCTGCAGCTTCACCATCGGGGCACACAGAAGCCTTCACTTGTGCCAACATTCTGTGTGCAGCCCTGGATACACACACATCGCCAGGAATGGGGGACTCAGGGTGGGAACGGCAGGTCCCGCATCAAAGTCATTAACCTGGTTGTGACGTTGTCCTGTGGTTTTCCAAACTGTTATCATTCAGAGAAACTGAGCCAAGTGTATGAGGGAACATCTGTATAATTTCTTAGAACTGCAAGTAAATCTACAATTATCTCGATTGAAAATGATACAATACTCAACCAAAACATACAACCATCAGCCCGGTGTGATGGCTCAAGCCTATAATCCCAACACTTTGGGAGGCCGAGGTGGGAGAATTGCTGGAGGCCCGGAGTTCAAGACCAGCCTGAGCAACATAGGGAGACCTCCCCTACCCGCCCAAATCTCTACAAAAATAATGTTGGCTATGAGCTGGCCACAAGGTGCACGGCTGTGGTCCCAGCTACTCAGGAGGCCAAGGAAGGAGGATCACTTGAGCCTGGGAGGTAGAGGCTGCAGTGAGCCAAGATCACACGGCTGCACTCCAGCCTGGGTGACACAGCAAGACCCTGTTTCTAAAAGAAAATCAACAAAAAAAAGTCACATACAACTTTGTTGTAAATTATCTTTTAACTGAATGTCCTGGATTGAATCTGGCTGCTCCCGTCCCAGGGCCAGTGACTTGGAGGGAGCGAGCAGAGGAGGAAGAGCACGAGTGTCCAGGTTCCCTGGAAAGGGAGGGTGAGACAGGAGACTGGGAGTGGGGGGCAGGGCCAGCCAGCCGAGGGACGCTCGGCCCCATCTACCCTGCTCCCCAGACCCCGTCTTCCTCTCCTCCTTGTGATGGAAGACAGCAGTGGGAGCCTGCTGGGCAGAAGGCTGGAGCTGAGGGTGTGCGTGGAGGAAAGTGTGCGTGCTGGTGAGCATGCGTGTGTTGGCAGCATGTGTCTACTGGGGAGCATGTATGTTTGGGGATTGTGTGTGTGTGTTGGAAATAGTGTGTTGGGAATTGTGTGTGTGTTGGGGATTGTGTGTGTTTGGGTTTTGTGTGAGTATTGGGGATTATATGCATGCTGGGGTTGTATGTATGTGTTAGGGATTGTGTGTGCTGGAAATTATGTGTGTTGGGAATTGTGGGGGGATTGTGTGTGTGTGTTGGGGATTGTATATATTGGGAATTTTGTGTGTGTGTTGAAGATTGTGTGCAGGGGAATTGTGTGTGTGTTGAGGATTGTGTGTGTTGGGGATTTTGTGTGTGTGTGTTGGGGATTCTGTGCATGTTGGGAGTTGTGTGTGTGCTGGGATTCTGTGTGTGTTGGGGATTGTGTGTGTTGGAGACAGTGTGTATTGAGGATTGAGTGTGTGTGTGTGTGTGTGTTGGGAATTGTATGTAGGGGAATTGTGTATGTGTTGAGGATTGTGTGTGCTGGGATTTTGTGTAGCATTGGGGATTCTGTGCATTTTGGGAGTTTTGTGTGTATGTGTGTTGGGGATTACATGTGTTGGGGATTGTGTGTGTTGAGGATTGTGTGTATTGGGAACTTCATGTGTGTGTTGAGGATTGTGTGTGTCGGGGATTTTATCTGTGTGTTGGGGATTCTATGCATATCGGAAGTTGTGTGTGTGTTGAGATTGTGTGTATTGGGGATTGTGTATGTTTTGGGGATTGTATGTGTTGGGAATTTTGTGTGTGTGTTGAGGATTGTAGGGGGGATTCTGTGTGTTGGAGATTCTGTGTGTATTTGGAATTGTGTGTGTGCTGAGGATTGTGTGTGTTGGGGATTTTGTGTGTGTTGGGGATTCTGTGCATGTTGGAAGTTGTGTGTTCAGGATTGTGTGTTGGAGATTGTGTGTGTTGGAAATTTTGTGTTTGTGTGGGAAATTGCAGGGAATTTGTGTGTATTGGAGGTTGTGTATTGGAATTGTGCACGTGTTGAGGATTGTGTGTGTTGGGGATTTTGTGTGTGTTGGGGATTGTGTGTGTCTTGGGGACTGTGTGTTTGTGGACTGTGTGTTGGGGATTGTGTGTGTTGTAAATCATGTGTTTGGGAATCGTGTGTGTGTATTGGAGACTGTGTGTGTTGTGGATTGTGTGTGTGTGTTGTGGATTGCGTGTGTTGTGGATTGCGTGTGTTGCGGATTGTGTGTGTGTTGGGGACAGTGTACGTGTTTTGGTGAGGGTGTTGGTAAGTGGTCAGGAGCGTGATATTGGGGTGCAGGCCCCATGAGTCCCCACCCTAGGCCTGAGCCCTGGGACCTAGCTTCAGGGTGGGGTCCCAGGACCCTGTGGGTTCAGCCCGCTAGTTCAGGCCCCATGCCCAACCCCCGTGCCCCTGCAGTCCCTGTGCCCTCCAGGCTCAGACCCCAGGCCCCTCCCTGGGTCCATGTGTCCCTTTGCAGGCGCCCTGCTGAGTGGCAGCAGGAGAGACCAGCCTTGGCGCCCACAGGCTGCTGGCTCCATGCTGAGCCCCCACACCAGGTCTCCTCTCCCACTGTCCCAGGGCCTTCAGTAGGACTAGGGGGAAGAGAGAAGGGAGCGGGTGACAGGGAGGGACAGGAGGGCAAGAGGAGAGGGTGGGAGATGGAGAAGGAAGGGAAGGGCAAGATGGAAGATGGATTTCTCCCTGTGCCCACCCCTACCCCAAGACACTCATCCAAGCACTTGCAGGTGGGATTTTGGGGGCAGGGCCTTGGTGGTGACGAGACCCCCTAGGGGTCTGATGGCATCTCCCATCTCCGAGCCCACGTCCTGGGCCCCAGGTCCCTGTCAGCACACACAGTGGCATTCTCAGTCCTGAGGACAGCTTTGTCCCACACAGCTCAGAACCTGGAGGAAGGCCCATTCCGATAGCGGAGCAGAGGCTGAGCACTCAGCAGAGACTGGACACCCCTGCGGCCTGGGGGCAGCGGAGGGTCTGTCCAGAATCTGCTTTCAGGCCAAGTACAGTCGGTGGGACGAGGTATCCACTCATCTACTGCCTGGGTGCGGCACACGACTGTGGAGGCGCCTATGGACCAACACTTCTCCAGCCCCCGGGGTAGGAGGGTGGGTGTGCCAGGAGACAGTTGCTGGGCCCACCTTAGCTCTCTGGCAGCATCATGGGTGCTGCCAGGCTCCCCTGAGGGCCCCTGAAAACCCACCTGGCCAGACTGGCCCCCTGCCCCCCGCCAAGCCGCCCACACAGCCTCCAGGCTCCGACACCGGGGAGTGGCCCTTTGTTCATAAGTGAGCTTCCTCGCCGAGGCCGCGCCCCGCAGACATCAGCTTTGATGCTCTTTTTGTGCCGTTTCGGTGTCTTTAATGTTTCCCTTCACAGCCGGGCCGAGCGCCTCTCGGAGCCAGGCAGTCTCGCCAGCTGTCAGGCGGTTTCTAGCCTCGCTTCGGTTATTTTAAGCTGATGAGCCTGACGCATCTCATCACTAATATCAGCAGTTTCATTTCTCCTGTTTTCCATTCGCTGTAATGAAATGCTCAGGGCAGAATGCAAGGAGATGAGCAAGCCGTTTCACAAAACACCAGGCGTCAGCCATGCCCAGGCACTGGACCCCCGCACCACCCCACCCCAGCACAAGTGGGCTGGAGGGCAGGGCCGGGGGTTAAGCTCAGGGCTGGAGGGGGAGGTCAGCCTCACGGCCAGCACCCTCCCAAAGACTGTTGGAGGCATCACTCCGAATGCGGCCACCGTGTGGGGTCATTCAGAAGGTGGAAGGTGGAGGGGAGCGGATTAGCCGGGGACAGTTGTCACTCAGTGGGGCTCGCTGTGCTCCAGAGAGGGGACTGGGCGGAGAAGGCAGAGGCCAGACACCTGCCCCCAGCAGGGCAGACACTGTGGGCAGCCCCAGGCTCCCAGAGGCGTTGACTGAATAGGGGTGGCGTCCAGCCTAACCCTCACTGCAGCCCCAGGAACCTGAACCCAGAGGGGACCACCCACCTTCCCCAGGCAGGAAGCCCTGGCCCCCAGGGAGACAGTGGGGGGGTGGGGGAGGGGAGGTCCTGCCCCCATCCCACAGCTTCAGGAAGGGCAGCTCAGGCTGGTTCTGGAAAGAACCAGGCCACAGTAGTGAGAAGAGACACAGAATGGAGGAGGGGGCCTGAGCTGGGGAGACCCCCACGGGGTGGGGACTGCGGGCCCCCGTCCTCCCCATCTCCTCTGTCTCTCTGTCTCTGTCTCTCTCCCCCCCCATCAGTTCTACCCCCTCCTCTCCCCTCCCCCAGCACTGCCTCTGTCACTCCCGCCCACATGGAGGTGGAGGAAGAGGGGGCGGGAGCAAGGGGCGGGCACCCTCCCTTCGCCCTGACCTGGGACAGTTTCCCTTCCGCTCACATCTGCCAGAGCAGTGGAGGCTGTGGCTGGCGCTGGCCGGGCTGCTCCCGGCATGCAGGTCCCACGGGCGCCCTGGCCGGTCGTCTGGGCGGTGCTACAACTGGGCTGGCGGCCAGGATGGTTCTTAGGTAGGTGCGGTCAGCCGTCAGGTGTCCTGGGGTCAGGGGTTTGGAAGGACCTTCCACTCTCAGCCCCTGGCAGGTCGGGAGGGTGCCGTGGCGGGCAGTCTAGTTCTGCCCTAACCCCGAGCTGCCCCTTGCCCAGGTAACTCCTCCCGGGGCCCAAGTCCCGTCTCTGCTCCTGGGCAGGCAGGACCTCTGTCCTATCTCAGCCAGTCCTGGGTGCTGCGTGTCTCGGTAGAATGGCAGGTCAGGCTGCCCAGGGCCCCCCACCTTGGCCGGGGTGAGTCTGTGTGTGGCTCTCCCGGCCTGGGCATCCTCGAGTCTCACTCGAGTTTTCCTAAGGATGGGACTGAACTTGGCTTTACGACATCAAAGTTTAGATGAACTCATCCTTCTAATTATGTCAAAGGGGTGGGTACCTGTTTGAGTGAGGATGGTTCTTCTGCCTCCAGGATCCCTCCTGGGTGGGGGACTGTGCACCGCCTGCATCTCTGCCCAGATTCCAGGGCCCTCCCAGAGCCCTGTTCAGGCGGTCCCTGGGAGAGGTCTTGGTCTCATTCTCCCAGATCGAGGAGACGGGGAGGCTCTTCCTGGGCTGCCGGTGCCCCTGGGCCATCTGCGCCCACAACCCACCCCTCAGCCCTCCATGCCTGCTGAGACTCTGTGCCCGGCCCGCCTGCACCTGGGGATGCAGAGGTCTGGGGAGGGCTGTTTGCCTCAGGCCCAGCCCAAGACGGTCCCTCTGGGCCTTGCTGGGCACAGGGGTGTGACGCCAGTGAGAGGACTCGAGGCTCCCGCCCTGGGGGTCCCAGTGCCCCTTCACCACGGCAGGTGCTGGGGGCTCCTGCCTCAGCCCTTCTCCCAGTGCCTGCTCCTGGGTGCCGGGGCCCTGCCTTGTGCCTCAGTGCCACCTCTTCAAGGAGGCCCGTGGGTCACTCAGGACTCAGAACTGGAGATGCTGCCGCCAAAACGCACCCCAGACGACGTTCGTTGGGGGACCAGAGGAGTAGAGGGGGCGCGCGTCACAGGGAGGAAGAGCTGGGGCAGGGGGGAGCCCAGCCTCTCCTGTGTCCGGGTCTGCAGCCACACACTCCTGCTTCAGGCGCCCGCGCTGTGCAGAGGAGACTATCAGAGGCCGCAGTCTCGGTTCCCCCCAACCCCACCCTCCATAACACTCAGCACAGGGCACTCCGCATGGTGCAGTGGGCATCTCCGGGGTCCTGTGTGTCCTGACCCTGGCCGCAGGGCCTTCCTTCCGGGACGCGTCTTTTCCCTCCTGAATGACCCGCTGCATTTGCTATTTGGCCATCCCGCAGTCACCCCTCCCGCCTCAGGCGTGTTTCCCTCGTGTTGTATGAGATTTCCCAAACCCAGTCGCTTGCTGGCCCATATGCGAGGGCAGGAGCGTAAGTAAGAGCCTCTGCGCTGGCGTGGGACTACCGTGAGCTCATCAGAGCCGCTCCCTGAGCTCTGGGCCTTCGGCAAGACTTGGCCCTTACTGGCTGCTCCGTGGGCTTCGGGGTCGTAGGTGAGAAGGCCTTCTGGCGACACTGTGTCCTGAGGATTAAATCAGGTCATTTGTGAAAACCGCCCAGCCCAGCCCGGGACACTTTTATGTCCATTTATTTCAGAGACAGGGTCTCGCTCTGTCGCCCAGGCTGGAGCGCAGTGGTGTGACCTCGGCTCACTGCAGCCTCGACCTCCGGGGCTCAAGCCATCCTCTCACCTCAGCCTCTGGAGTAGCAGGGACTGTAGGCATGCATCACCACACCGGGCTAATTTCTTCTACTTTTTGTAGAGACGGGGGTCTCACTATGTTGTCCAGACTGGTCTCAGACTCCTGGGCTCAAACGATCCTCCCACCTCAGCCTCCCAAAGTGCTGGGATTATAGGCATGAGCCACTGCACCTGGCCTTTTAAAGTCAGATTTTTAAATTATTTTCAACCTACTATTTTGAAAAATATACCAAAAAAGTTTAAAAACACAACAATGAATATCCCTCACTTAGAATCGATCACTGAGAATATTGACTCATGTGCTTTGGGGACTGGGCGGCTGGAGCTGCAGAGACCAAGTGGCTTAGAAACAGAGCCTGTCCTCCTGCTGCCCTGGGGCTGGATGTGGACAGAGCTCCTCGGGTCGACTCCCTGTGCCCTGAGGGGCTCTGCTCAGCATCTCCCGGCTGCAGCTTAGAAACAGAGCCTGTCCTCTGCCGTCCAGGGGCTGGATGTGCTGGACAGAGCTGCACCGGGTCGGCTCACCCTCCTCTGAGGGCTCTGCTCACCCTCTCCTAGCTGGGGGTTTTCTGGCTGCCCTCTGTGTTGCTAGTCTTGCAGAATTACCCACCAGGCTCTGCCTTCGTCTCTGCAGGGGTGACTCTGTGCAGGAAACTGGGCGAGCTGGGTCAGCGCCCACAGGGCCTCGTGCCCTTGTCTTACCTAGTCCCAGCTGCCATCACCCTATTCTTCATAAGGTCACGGGGGTTAGAGCCTCCATGGGGAATTTGTAGGGACTCGGTTCGGCCCACAGCCCTTCCCACAGCCCTTCCCACCTCCACACACACTCATGACTGCTTGCCCCTGCCAGGCCTTCTAGGGACAAGCTTGTTCTCTTCACCCTGGCACAGCCTGCGGCCAGTTTCCTTGTCCTTAATGGGTTAACAAGCAGAGCTGCTGGGTCTGGCTCCTCCGGTCCGCCATGGGGCAGGCACATCTTCCTCCGTGCGCTTCTAGAAAGCGCGGCCTGCGACGTGGTCTCTCTGCGGGAGCCAGTTCACAGCCTGTTCCACACCCCAGGACGGGCTCTCTCCCTCCCGACCTGCACAGGGCACAGCCTTCTCCCATCAACCCATGATCCTACACGGATCCAAGAGGGAGCACCTGGGCAAACAGCGGAATCCCACAGAAACTCCTCAAATCCAACTCAACCCACGACCAGCCAGGGGTCATTTCTGAATACTCATCTTCTTAGTAGATACTACTCGCCAAGGGAGGCCAGGAAGGCTTCCTGGAGGAGGTGGCCAGAGGACCGAGGTGAGGCAGGCCCTGCTAGAAGTCACCACTCAGCCCCCCACACTGGGCCTCTCTGGGAGCCGCTGGGGGAGGCGGGAGAGGGGGCTGCTTGAGCCTCAGACACCGAGGTAGCTCCCACCCCACCCAGCCAGTCGTGGGGGCAGGGGAGGCCAAGGGGCCCAGCTGGGCTTGCTCCCTGGGGTGGATTCCAAATGAGGGGTGTGCAGGACCCCAGGGTCCTGGCTCAAGACCAGACAGGAAAAGGGTTGAGCCCGTCGTCAACCAGCATAGACCAAGTTAAGAGCAGGTCTCTCCACCAATGTGTGCAAATAAATAGACAGCAGTTATGTTTTTAATTAAGGAACAACACACAGATGGTTCCATGGATGTGGCGGTGTGGCCATGCAGCAGCCTTGGCTGTTGCCAGCACCTCACCCTACACTGGGGGGGTCCCTCAGCGGCGTCCTTGCACTTCCTAACCATGCAGGGTCCCTGCTCACAGGTCCCTCACCTGCCTGTCTGTGCCGACAGCCACACGGCAGCCCTGGCCTGGGAGGCCGAGCCCCTGAGGGGCTGCCTGCAGGGTTGGTGCCAGTGGGTCCCCACTACATCCCCAGAAACCCAGAGGGCGTGGGGCTTCCCTGCTCTGGGCTCCACCCAGCCCCAGCTCCCCTGTCCCAGGCTGCTTCCCAGGAGCCTGCTTGGCCCTGATGCCGGGAGCCCACCTTCCTCCATTCAGGCAGGTCTCCCAGTGCCAGACGGGTGTCACCACTGTGGTCCCACTGCCCTGGGCTGGCTGCCCACTGGCCCTGAGAGTCACACTGCCCCGTAGCCCCCCTTGGCCAAAACCCACTCCGAATAGGCTGGGAGATGCCCAGGTCAGCCCTGCCACCGTCTGCAGGGAGCATCCCCTGGCCAGCCGGCAGACAAGGGGCAGTCCCAGGTCTCAGAGAGTGGGGCTCACTTCAGTAGCCCCAGTGCAGCCAGCCCCCGCCCCTGCCACCTCTGAGCACGCCACCAGGACGCTGGGGAACAGACACACAGGTGGAAGAGGCACATGCTGGACGGCCAGGAGGCCATGGGCACAGAGGGAAAGGGGACACTCTGGGTGTGGCCTTGAGGTCACTTCAGATACCTTGCGCATCGCATCCCCCAGGAGGTAACCAGTGGGGTGGGCACTAGGAGTCGGTCCTGGTCACGTGTGCCCTGGCACAGCCCCACTGACCTCTGGTGTCCAGCCAGCAGGCCCTGGGCCAGCCTGGCTTCAGGGACACCAGGGCAGCAGCCTCCTGTCCTCCTCTGAGCTGATTGCTCCCTGGGTTATCACCACCACCCACCCTGGAGTCCAGCTGACTGCAGCTGTGGCAACCAGGGCCTGGAATCTGTATCACCACATGGGGGTCCCCCATGCAGGCCCAGGACAGAGATGAGGCTGAGTGACAGCCCCCGGGTCTGACAGTGCAGGGCTGGCGCCTTATTTGGGGAACCCCGCAGCATAGGACACGTGGGTGGGCAGGCAGGGAAAATCACCCGCTGCACAGCATGTCGGGCCTGGATCTGAAGCCTGAGTGGTGCCCCCGCCTGCAGAAGATCTGCAACCTCCTGGCTGCCACGTGGGCTCCTAGGCCCTGGCCCTGGCAGGTGAATGTTTCAGCAGGTCCTTGTCTTAGGAAGCCCAGGGTTGGGGGGCCCGTGTCTGTCCACGTAGGAGGCAGTGGCTCATCTGGTTTCTGAAGCATCTTTGCTGTGAGCTCCAGTCCCCACGGTCTTGCTGGAAAATGTGGAGGCCCCTCATTGGCCCCCAAGTCATGTCCACACCACGTGGTCCCTGGGAGCTGGGTGTGGCTCCCAGCTCTGAGCTTGTCCTGGAAATGGGGCAAAGACTGAATCGTGAGCCTGATGAGGGGCTGCACTCCTCCCAGGGCTGGGGTCTCCATGGCAGCACCCCCACCCACCCAGCCCAGTCACACTCCCCTGTGCCACAGCAGTGCAGACAGGACCAGGCCAGGATGCCCAAGGGTCAGGGGCCAGAGATGGGTAGCCCCCAAACAGCCTTCTCTGGGCACTGGCCTCAACGGGGAAGGGGGGGAAGGCTCTTAGTAGGAAACCGGGGGGATCTAGGTCAGAGCCAGGCACAGGGCAGAAGCCCAGCCTTAAATAGAAGGAAGAGGCCCTGCCGTGGATTCGAGTGCCCATCCCCTAGCAGCAGAGGCCCTGAGAGACTCACCGAGGACACTCCGGCTGGGGTGGTCCTTCCAGAGCTCTTGCTGCCCGAAGGAGGTGGGCAGGTGGCCGAGGATGTCTTGCAGGGCCACCCAGCCCCTTCCTCACCTCTCTCCATCTCTCAGACTCCCGGGACAGGCCCTGGAATCCCCCAACCTTCTCCCCACCCCTGCTCATGGTGGCCGAGGGGGACAACGCCACCTTCACCTGCAGCTTCTCCAACACGTCGGATAGCTTCGTGTTGAACTGGTACCGCATGAGCCCCAGCAACCAGACGGACAAGCTGGCCGCCTTCCCCGAGGACCGCAGCCAGCCCGGCCACAACTGCCGCTTCCGAGTCACGCAACTGCCCAACGGGCGCGACTTCCGTATGAGCGTGATCGGGGCCCGGCGTAATGACAGCGGCACCTACCTCTGCGGGGCCATCTCCCTGGCCCCCAAGGCGCAGATCAAAGAGAGCCAGAGAGCAGAGCTCAGGGTGACAGGTGCGGCCTAGGAGGCCCCGGGCAGGGGCGGGCAGGGGCGGGCTGAGCTGGGCCAGGGGTGGATGCTCCTTCTGCACAGGAACATGACCCCCCGGGTGGTAGGGCAGGGACCCCCACAGCTCCAGTGCAGGGCTCCATCCCACACCCAGGGAACGGTGACTGGCATCCTGTCCTCTCACTCTGGAAGCACCCCAGCCCCTCTAGTCTGCCCTCACCCTGCCCCTGACCCTCCAACCTGACCCCGTCCTAACCCCTGACCTTTGTGCCCTTGCAGAGAGAAACCCAGATGTGCCCACAGCCCACCCCAGCCCCTCACCCAGGCCAGCCAGCCATTTCCAAGGCCTGGTGGTCGGCGTCGTGGTCGGCCTGCTGGCCAGCCTGGTGCTGCTGGCCTGGGTCATGGTTGCCATCTGCCCCCGGGCTGCACAAGGTAACGTTACCCCAGCCCCTAAGCCTGCTCCCCCAATTCTGCTGGCAGCCCTCACTCCGGCCTCCCCTCCCTCCACCCTTCCTCTCCTCCCCACCAGTGATGAAGGCCCCCGGGCTAAGACCCCCCACACTCCCCCTGGGGAATGCGGCTGAGGGTCTGCCTGGTGATCCCAAGTGTGTTTGTCTTTAGGGGCCATGGGAGTCCAGCGCACCGACCAGCCCCTGGTGAGTCTCTCCTTGTGCCCTCCCTCCCCGGCAGGCAGAGCTGGAAGCACATGGCCTGCAGGTCTGGCACGCCATTCCGGCCAGGACCCCACCTCCTGGCCCCGGCAGCAACCTCAATCGCTAAAGCTACGACCTGGGGCCCCAGCCTGCCTGCAGTCTAGAGGGGTGAACGGCCCATGCGTGTGGCTGCCTGTGAGGGCGTGGGGCGGGCACCATCACTTCCTACCTTACAGTGGAGAGAAGAGAGCTCGAAAAGTCACATTTTGGAATCCTAAATCTACAAGAATACCAGGGAAATTTTAGAAGGGGACATTGAGCCAGAGAGGAGGGGTGGTGTCCCCAGGTCACACGGAGGGCAGTGATGGGACAGCCTGGGGCAAGCGGCCCTCCGTGAGGGGCGCAGGCTTGATGACTGCACAGCAGCCAGGCTGTGGAGCCGCAAGCCTCCTTCCTGACGTGGGCCCTGGGGGCTGACTCCCCCTCCCTCTCTCCCGAAAGAAGGAGGACCCCTCAGCCTTGCCTGTGTTCTCTGTGGACTATGGGGAGCTGGACTTCCAGTGGCGAGAGAAGACCCCGGAGCCCCCCGCACCCTGTGTCCCTGAGCAGACGGAGTACGCCACCATCGTGTTCTCTAGCGGGCTGGGCGCCTCGTCCCTGGCCCGCAGGGGCTCAGCTGAGGGCCCTTGGAGTCCCCGGCCACTGAGGCCAGAGGATGGACACTGCTCTTGGCCCCTCTGACAGGCTTCCTTGGCCACCAACATCCTGCAGACCCTCCACCGCGGGCCTAGGCTCAGCTCCTTCTCTCAGGAGGCGGAGGTAGGGTGCAGGGTGGTGCCAGGCCACCCAGGGGCTGAGCTGCCTGGGGGTGACGGGGGTGCCGTCCTGCACCTGTGCCAACCCCGCCAGGCACAGCCCTGCCAGACACAGCCCCACCGCAGGACTCACGTCTGGGCCCACAGCGAGCCCAGGCAGCAGGTGTCACCGTCCCCCTACAGAGAGGGCCGGATGCCTGGACAGAGCTGCTGCGTCCAGCTCCCTGAATCTCTGCTGCTGTTGCTGCTGTCTGCAGCCTGGGGTTGTAGACGCCGTGGCCCTGCCTGCCGCCCCCGGAGCCCCCTGCCTGAACTTGGGGGCCTGCTTGAAGACTGCCTAGGAGCAGCCAAGGTGTCCCTGGAGGGGGCATCCCAAGACAGCCTGGACACAGGGCCCAAGACTGGGCATGGGTGGGAGGTGTGTGGGGCTGGGGACTCCCTGGGAGCCAGCTGCTCTCCCAGGCCTAGAGAAGTTTCAGGGACGGCTCCCAGAGCTCCTGGCTGTGACAGCGGGACAGGAACCCCTCCACCCTACATGTGCCCAGGCAGCGCCTCAGGCCTTTTGTGGGGCAGGGAAACTGAGGCAGTAAGAGGCCAGGCAGAACTGGAGGCCCTTCAGGCCCAGCCAGTGCTCTGGCCTCCCCCCCATGCCACCCCAGCCCCTCTCACCACTCAGGAAAGGGAGGTCCTGGGCTCCCATGGTCGGGGGGCAGGGCTGGGGCTGACTCGCCCCTCCTAGCTGTGGAAACCTCTGTGGTTTGGGGGAACTGGTGCAGGCATCCAGGGCCCCCCATTCACCCACACTGGGGGTTCTCCTTGGCACCCAGGAACCCCCATTTGCCCACACTGGGGGTTATCCTAAGCACCCATTCACATGATTATTTAAAGGTGTTTGGCTGGGCTCCCACCAAGGCCTGAGTGGGAAGGTACAGGCAACCCCCTGGGCCAAGCACTCTGCTGTGGCCTGGCCACCCCTCCCATCCACACACTGCACCCCTCTCCTGGGGCAGGGCCACCAGCATCCGGGAGGCCGGTGGGCACCTGGGATGAGGGACCCCCTTCCTTGTGGTTCTGTTATATTATAATTATAATTAAATATGAACTCGTGCTAAGGAGTTCTGTCCTGCTGGGCGGCTGTGGGGGCAGTGGGCAGGAGGGAGGGAGGTCTCCAGGGACAGGCAGGGCTGCAGCCAGGCTGAGGCTGCGTGTGGAGGGTGCTGGCCACTTCCTGGAGCCTGGCCTGGGTCAGGCCTTTCCCTCGCCGTCCCAGATACACACAGGCCCTCCCAGCCCTGCTTGCCCCACTCACACATGCAGGCCTCCGGTGAGAAGTGCCTCCAACTTCACGGGGCGGGGGCACCATCCTTCCCACGTCCAAGCCTTTTGGGAGGCCCACGGCCCCTGCCCCCAGGCCTCCTGGCCAGGCATGGGCGTCCCTGAGTGGCTGTGCCTGTGTCTGCCTGGCTCCAGCCTCCCCACCCCCGTGTCCCCTTGCCGGCCAGTCCCTACAGGCAGGGGTGGTGCCTTCTGCCAGGGCCCCCACAGTGGGATGGGAGGACTCCCCCAGACTACAAGGGAGGGGCCTAGGGGCTTTGGGCAGGACACAGCATCTGCAGGTCCCTCCCCAAGTACACAGGGCAGGGGAGGCGGAGGAGGCCAGGGAGGCAGGACCACGCCTGCTTGAGCCCCATCACCTTGCTGGGGTCTTTGGCTGCTGGCAGCAGGGATGATGCAGAGAAGGGAGCCCTGCCAGGTCCTTGGGCACCACAGCCACCCACCCACTGCCCCGCCCTGGGGCTCATTCTGTGCTTGCCTCCCTGAAGCCCGGTCCTGGAGGGGGCGAGGGGCAGAACTGCCATGCCTGTGTCAGAGACAGGCACAGCAGCCTCGATGCTCTGGGAACTTCCAGCAAGATCCGGCAGATCAGGCCTCGGAGGGAAAGCGGCCCGGGGTCTTTGCAGATGATGCAGCTCTGCCTGCAAAACCCACGCTGGAAATGCGGGAAGCCTGTGCAGAGGCCAAACTCCAGGCACCCAGACCCCCCCACCCCGAGGCGTCGCCGCTGCACAAATGCAGGTTCTTCCTCTGCAATTTGTAAATTTAACACCATCCCAATAAAAACCACATTTCTGGAACTATAATGCTAATAGGGAAAAATTAACAAGCAAGTAACAGCCAAAAGAAGCCATGAAAACAAAGTGAAAAGGGATCAGCTTTATGAGCTCAGGGGAAACTTAGTGTAATGCGAACAGGTGGGATTAGCACAAGAAGAGAGAACAGGCCTAGTCCCTGAGACCCAAATCAGAGCTGGAAAGACTTTTTAACCAACCCCGCGGGGACAGGGAGAGCCATTTGGAAAAGTATTAAGTTAGACTCATGCGCACAAATCCCAAATGCAGCAGAGAGAGACGCATAAAAGAACCCTACAAGAAACAAGACACCATGGGTGCATTCTTACAGGGTGGGAGGAGAAGGGATTCCCAAAAATAAAGGACAGCCATCAGGGAGCAATGAAAGAAAAGACAGACACTGAACTCCATATATTGAAAAAAAAAAAAACTTCAGCTTGGCAAAAATATCATAAACAAACTGAGGGAAAATGTTTGCACCATCACAAAAGAGCGAATATGCTAGCAGGTACACGTCTACACAGAGAAAATGTGCGCGAGCGTGCCTACGTGTGCACACTGCTACACGTGTAGACATATGTGAGCATGCAGATTTGCATGTGTACATAAACCAGGTATTGCGTGCGGGGGGGTGTGCGGGGGGGTGTACATACGTGTGCGTACGTGCCATACATACATGTGGCCGTGCATGTCTGCATACATACACCCCCAAAATAGTGAAGGGGTGTTCAGTTTTTTTCCGTAACAAACAGCAGGCTGGCAGAGCGGGGCTGGCGGAGAGCCAAGCTGGAGCCACTGGCGCTGTCTGGCAGGCAGCGGGCACTTGCCCTTTGCCCTGTCAACACCCGAGCCCCCGCGGAAACACTTCCCAGGGGTCACCGGCGACGGCGCGCAGCTGCAGAGCACACGGGGCGGCTCGCGGCGCTGGACCCGCAATCGCAAAGTCGCCCAAGGCCGGCGGGGGCTTCAGCCGCCCCGGAGTCTCCGGCAGCCGGAGCTGGGGCTCGGGACTCCCCACCGAAGGTTACCGGAGACCACGAGGGGACGCCCGCGCGGGGCAGGACAACTCACTGTCCCCAAAGGCAGGGCCGCGTGACAATGACACGGGAGCCATCTGAGGATCAGAAAATGCCACATTGCGATTAAAACCCTGATCGAGGCGGGCGCGGCGGCCCACAGTCCCAGCACGTGGGGAGGCCGAGGCGGGAGGGCCGCTGGAGCCCAGGAGTTTGAGGCCCCCTGGGCAACGAAAGGGGACCCTGTCTGCAGAGAAAATTTAAAAAGCGTCCAGGCGCGGCGGTCCCAGCTCCTCGGGAGGCTGCCGGGAGGGTCCCTGGAGCCCGGAGGGTCGTGGCCGCCGTGAGACGGGGGCGCCGCCGCCGCCAGCCTGGGCGCCCGAGCGAGGTCCCGTCTCGAGAAGAAACGGCCGCGCTGACTGACGCCCTCTGAGTCCGCTTCAAAGAACGAGCTCAGATCGACGCTCAGTCCGCGCGGGCGGGAGGAAGGAAGCGCCCCCGGGCCGGGCTGGACCTGGCGGCCCAGATGGCGGCCGCGGAGGCAACGGGGTGCCGTCAGCACTTCGTCTCCTGTCTTCCAGTCAGGCCGCCCAGCGCCGCCGCGCACTCACTTTTTCCGTCCCCGGCGCCGCGTCGCCGCCCCCCACCCACGCTCCCCGAGCGGGTCGTCCCGGCCTCGCAGGCAGCCGCCGCGGCTCCAGGAGGCCCGGGTGTGGCCGGCTCGGGGCTCCCCAGACAGTGGTGGGCTGAGGCGCGGTGGGGGGGGGGGGGGCGGGGGGCCCCGGGGACGCCGGGGCCCCCGCCCGTGAGAGCGGCGGCCCAACCCCAGCCGGCGCCCCCCGCGCCGGGGCCCCGCCCC
>CAUYQU010012387.1:0-100395 GCA_963574635.1 Cheracebus regulus
ATGGAATATTATGCAGCCATCAAAAACAATGAGTTTGTGTCCTTTGTAGGGACATGGATGAACCTGGAAACCATCATTCTCAGCAAACTGACACAAGAACACAAAATCAAACACCGCATGTTCTCACTCATAGGCGGATGTTGAACAATGAGAACACATGGACACAAGGAGGGGAGCACTATACACTGGGGTATGTTGGGGGGAAATAGGGGAAGGACAGTGGGGGGTGGGGAGTTGGGGAGAGATAGCATGGGGAGAAATGCCAGATATAGGTGAAGGGGAGGAAGGCAGCAAATCACACTGCCATGTGTGTACATATGCAACAATATTACATGTTCTTCACATGTACCCCAAAACCTAAAATGCAATAAAAAATAAAATTTAAAAACAAAAAAATAAAAAATAAAATAAAAAATTGAATGCAAAGCAAAAAAAAAAAAAAAAAAAAAAAAAGTTTTCCAAGCACAAGCTATGAGACCTAAGAATAACAGAGGAAATTGGAAATTCACTTACTTGGAAGGAAGGAAGGGGAAAGAAAGGAATAAGCAAGAGAAGAAAGAAAAATAAGGAGAAAAGAGAAAGAGGAAGGGAGCGAGAAAAGGTGACGTGGCTGTTGTTAACATTAGTCTCTGAAACCAGCTGGAATATTGTGTGTCTCTTAGCTTCTGCATAATGAATAAAGGTTTTCCAAATGATATAGGTTTGGTTCCAAGAGGGAGGAGGCCACGTTAGCACTCATTCCTTCAGAACCACAGTATTGCAGGCTACACCATCTCACTGCCTATTTTCCTCGTCTGCCAAAGGGGAAGGGGGTAGAGTTGCCTTTAATTATTAACCTGTAAAATATCCTCTTTATTATTTGTGGTCATTGCAAAAGAAAAACTTATATTTGTCATCTCTGTTCTTATTTTAGTCTTTTCCTTCAATCTTTGCCTACTAAAACTTTTACCTGAACAGAACTCCAAATTTAACAGATGTGTGACAATTGGACCAAAGAGAGAAAGCCAAAGAAGTCAGGTCCTGTGTGATTCCTCACCCCCACGCGGCAAATCACAGAAAGAAATCCCTAAGAATGCCCTAAACCTATCTCTGGGGCACCTCTTCTTTGCTATATCAGAGAATAGTATCCTAAATGACTGCTTTTTATTTTAGTAGTTCCAAGGAGGCAAAATGAAGTTTATTCCTTTATTATATTCCTCAATCATCTTTGAGCATTTTCTATACAGTTATTTGAGATTTCTCTAATCAAATCTAAAATGCCTTATTAAGGAGTCAGGAATAACAAATGAGAGTGCAGACAAATTAATCTGAACTTTTATTTGGCTCCCTCATGCTTAGTTTTCCATGGATTATTGTTTGAATCTGTATGTCTTGGAATTTTCATGTGTAAGTTTTACTGTGTGAATCTGAGTCACAATGACACTGATATGTGTTATGTTCCTCATAATAACAATAGGAAAGGCAGGGAAGTGTAGCTCCATCACCAAACTATGAGGGAAGAAAATTACTCTTGACATTTCTTTTTTACTGGTGAAACAGAATATTGGTTTTCAGGCTTCAAGATCTGCTATTTGGATATAAAAACCAGTGTTTAGCATTGTCCTTATATGTTTTGGGCATCTGGTGTTTGCTTCATGGATGAATGCCAATTGGCATGATAGAAAATATAAAATCAAATGAGTGTATGAGACATAGTTTTCCTGCTAGTTCTCAGATGTTTATCTTGAAAAACACAAAAACGAGGTGGCTTGTCTTATTTGTAGTCATTGCAAAAGAAAAACTTAGATTCCAAGGCAAGACTTATACTTTCCAAGACAAGTACTTGTCTTGGAAATTGAAATTGACAAGTAACTGAAATGATCACGATTTTGACACATAAGGGGTAAGTAGTCTTCTATTCCCAGTGATTAGTTTAGTGGCTACTTTTTGCTTTCTCTGACACATTTATATGCCCAGAGAAATAGAAGACTTGGTCAACTTTCAAGTTTTGTGACTGTGTAGCTTCCATGATTTTAGGAACATACAACTAGGAATTGTATGTTTAATGGTATAACCACAAACAGTCAGCCAGATGTTTAATATATCTTGAAATGAGCATATTCTGGCTATAATTAAAAGCTAGTGCTGTATCTTCAGGAGACTAAAGAAATTAGTTTGATAAAACACTATGTAGTGAGTTTGATAAAACACTATGTAACAAGTCATTCAGGCTTTTTCTTTGCTGGGGCAAGGATGTATTTGGCATGACTATAATTTTTTATAAGGGTGTTTTATGATAAAATGGCACTATGGGAAAATCAATAGGCATGATGAAATGGTGCTGAATATTTTATTATTTCTATGTGGTGAATTTCCAGTGCTAGATTATATTATGGAAGTCATTAATGTATCTAACACGGTTTCTGAAAAATTATTATTTATCCTAATTGGAGTGAGTAAACAGATAAATAGACTATAATGGAAAGGACAAGACAGACCTATGGGTTGAAACAAGGTTTGTGTCCAGGAATTACTCATCTGTGGAAAGGATCCAACTAAGCTGGTTGCAGTGAAGTGAGCTGGTCCAGATTTTTGAATCTTCCATTTTGATCCAGCTAGGAATGGAACAGACAATGAAGGAGATTCCAACAAACATGAACCTATCCAAAGTCCAATGGTCAAGGGAATTTGTAGGAAGCTAAAAAGTGATGCTACCACTTAGATCCAAATACAAAAGAAAACATAAGCAGAGCTAGAGCAACTGAAGTCAGAATGCAGGTATACAGAGGCTAAGATGAGAAAAAAGACAGGTATCTAGCTCCAAGGCACTGAAGTCACAAGAATACCTCAATACCTCAGTTCTGAGATAGGGTGATATGATTTGTCTGTGTCCCCACCCAGATCTCACCTTGAATTGTAGCTCCCGGAATTCCCAAATGTGGGAGAGACTCAGGGGGAGGTAATTGAATCATGGGGGCCAGTTTTTCCTGTGCTATTTTCGTGATAGTGAATAAGACTCACAAGATCTGATGGGTTGATCAGGGGTTTCCGCATTTGCTCCTTTCTCATTTTCTCTTGACAACACCATGTAAGAAGTGCCTTTTGCCTCCTGCCATGATTCTGAGGCCTCCCCAGCCATGTGGAACTGTAAGTCCAATTAAACCTCTTTTTCTTCCCAGTCAGGGGTATATCTTTATCAGCAGCGTGAAAATGAACTAACACAGGAACCCATACAAATAGAGGTATATACGTGGCCCATGGATTGGCCTCAGTTAAAAGATAGACCTAAGCTCTAAGTTGACAGTTTGACAGGATAGGCATCTCTATTAGTCAGGCTTACCTGAGGCTAGGAGTAGGAAGCCAGGTAGGACATTATATAATCACCAGTTATGTAATTAATCATTATACAACCTTTAATCAAATATATTGATCTTCCAGTGGACATTCTGTGACGTGATTTTAAGTATATTGCATTTGCAATCTTTACTAAGCATAGGATTAGTTTTTTGGCCATGAAAACATGTTGTCTCTTTTACTTGTCATAAGAAATGGCTGTGTTTCTTTTCATCCTCACTCATGAGTTCTAATACCCCATATATTAATACAGGGAATATTTTGTCCTCAAAATGCATTTCCTAAGTTCATTCATTCACTGAGTATTTATTGACCAACAATCACCTGACAGATTTAATGGTAGAGTCTGGGAATAAAATGTTAAGGTAGTGCAGGTGGATTTTATTGTTTTGTTCACACAGCATTTTCCCTCTCTTCTAGTGACAGTACCTTTTTCATTTGAAGAAACCCTCCCTCCTCAATTCCAATTCTGGTAGGGCTGCCTCTCACATGGCCTCACTGGTCCAGGCCAGATGGCTGGGAGTATGCCCTACGACTATTACCTACAGTGGTTCCTGCCCCTGGCTATAGCTATTGATCCAAGCACTGGACCAATTCCAGAGCACTGGTCTAAACCCAGCTCAGATTTTATACTTGGATGATAAGAGACAGAGGGGTTTTATTTGTTAATTGTGATGATGTATTCTAAAGCTGTTTATAGCCAAACCACCTCCCATCCCAGGTTCTCTCCTACCATTTTCAAGAAGTTATTGATAGTGAGAAAGAAGATCATTAATATATCAAGAGAAGTACAGGTGAAAGTTGGTGAGCTAGAGATGAAGAGATGATAGAGATATAGAGACCATAGATGATGAATAGAGCTAGAAATAGAAAAAGGGAGCATAGAGAGAGAAGCACAGCTGAGAGATGGAGACGAACAAAGAGAAAGAGAAGACTGACTACTTCAAATAAGTATCTTGAATGCCTGAATATATAGCCAATACATCCACTTTTTAGTGTATGTGCATGTCAGTAGGCTTTCTGTCACTTGCAACAAAAGGAGACCTCTTTAATATTAAACAGACACAATTTTTTGCCCTCCAGGAACACAGAATCTACTGGGAAGGCCCAGAGTTAGGTAGGTAGTGCCTAGGAGGTGGGGTAAGATCTTGGACGGATAAATGCAGGTGGTAGGAATTAGAAAGAAGCTGACCATGCCAGGGAAGACTTCTCACTGAAAATGTCATTTGATGTGAGACTGAAGCATCTCCAGGGGGTGAGTGCAGAGTGAGGGGAGTGCTGCAGATAGAGGAAACAGAATGCTTGAAATTTTTAGGGCAAAAGAATGCAAAACAAGTTTGAAAAAATGCAAGAAGTCCTGATTATCTCTGGGGGGTAGTCAGCAAGGGAGGAATGTAGACAGATGATTCTAGAGAGGTAATCAAAGGGCAGATCCTGTGAGGCCTGCTAAACTGGTGAAGAATGTTATGGGCACATCACTTATTTGCTTTATATTAAGTACTAGCTATACTCCAGACATTGGGCTGGAAATTCAAGACAGAAGCAATAGTTCGTCTCTGAAGATTATAGTCCAAAGACTTTTCTTAGATTTAAGTAAAAATACTTAATAATTTAGTTCCTTTTTAGGTCTTTCATATTTTCTCTTCCAAATGAACATTACTTCATCAAGAGTCAAGAGGAAAAATTTAAATGATTGTTAGATTACTAAAATATATTATGACTTTGACTTCTCAGTTTTCTCATCTAACATAGGTTAAGATGAATAGAGGCGGCTCCTTCAGGGAATATGCAAATTAAGAAGCAGTATTTTATACAAATGACTGATGCTTTTCTGCAATTTTAGTTTTTGTCAAACATTCCAGTTTACAAACTCAAGAATAAGCTGTCAAGTCTTACACTTTGGCCATAAAGGAAAGTAATAGAAACTGCCATACACAAAGGCCCCTAGTTCATCTAGAAAGGTATATCAAATCCTTTATATTATGCTAAAAGGTGTCCACTGAATTGGTCAATGCAGTTATTCTGACTGTGAAAGGAATTGCAGATTAATCAGTAATATTGACAGAGGTGATTGTTAAGAATGGCTTGTCCTGAATTAATTATTTTTGTCAGATGAGCATAGTAAAATATTTGCACAGAAACTCACCTGGCTACCATGAGACTTCAACTTTTTTGTTTTAAATCTGTTTACCCTGGAGTAAAGATTGTGAGGTTGGTAAATTAATCAGTGTCAAGGGTAAAATTGCGTATACTACAGAATTCTACTTCACAAAAATCTCCTTATTGCCTCTTTTCTCTAATGGCATTAATGTTGAGAGTGGAATGGTTGCCCTCACACCTTGAGACAAGTGCCATTCAGGGCTTGATTAGATGAGGCCAGTCCTTCTATTTACCTGCATCTCAGGCACTCATCTACTGAAGTGGTGAAATAATGATGACAATGCTATTATTAATTTAAAAAATGTGTTGGTAGTTTTGATTAAAAAATAAAGGAATTGTGGGACTAGAAGAGACCTGGAAAAGACAGCTCATCTTAGATATATAACACTTGACCCTGATTGTTAGGATTTTCAGAAAAAGGAATTCAGAATTTAATACTCTGTACTATTAGAGTATGTGTTTATTCTTCATTCATTCACTTACTCTGTTATTCGACAATTATCTATACACGGAATGGTATGAATTAGGCAATAAGACAGACATAGTTTTTCAACTTTCATGGAATTCATAATCCAGTAAGGAAGAAGAGCAATAAAACAAGAAAGTAAGATAAATGATGATATACGTTGTACTAAGCTAAGCACAGGGGGCAACAGGGGCCCATAATGGGGGCTTTTCTCACTTGGTCTTGTGGATTGGGGAAGGCTTGATGGAGAAAGTGAGTTTCAAGTTGAGTCTGAAGCAAAAATAAGAGTTTTCAAGTGAAGTCAGGGTTTGGATGGGGCAAGAAAAGGGGGAAAAGACAATTTTCTAGGTGGAGGAACAGCGTGTGTGAAGGCTGGAAGATAAAAGTTTCAAGCAATGTTTCAGAATCTCCATTGTCTTGGACATCAGGCTAAGGATGGCCTTTACTATGAGAGGTAATCTTCCTGTGTTTGTTTTCTGAATCATGCCTCATCCACATCATAAAGGTTTACAATCTAGTTATGCTCCTTTCCATGCTTGCTGCTTGGTGAAATTCCATCAGAGGACTGGGTCTGGGCTTGGGTGTAGCTTGGAAGAATGTGGGCAGAGTTCTACCTGGGGTCTGGTGGCACTGAGGTGAAAAAGTTAGTGATTAAGAGCGCAGGCTCCAACCTAACACAATCTTGTCTTGGAGTCTCAATTCTTCTATTTCCCAAACTTACATAAATTTAACATATAAACAGTAACAAAAAATCTTTCCTATAGATTTGTCATAGCAAATTAGTGAAAGAAATCCCTTGGTACAATAAAAGAAATCCCGTAGTACATTCTCTATAGGTATTAATTGTTACTGTTATTCTTGTTGTTATAATTTCTTTCTCATCTGATTAGAAAGAGCAGAAGTGAGTTTAATAACAGTTACTGAAGAAAACCATTATTTCTTACTTTGTATTCTTTAGATTTATTTCAAAATTATGACATCTTGTTCGCAGCTATTGACTTGACTATTTCAGCCACATGTGGCCCATAAGTTGCTAGATGTGTAGTTCTGTTTTAAAATCCCTGAGTGTGTGTTTATCACTAATTTTGGGGAATATCAGAATATTGGAAGCCCAGATCTAATTAGCATCTGGTAAGGTGTGTATGTTTCTAACAGCCTAAGGCTGGGAATGGCTTACCCCTTGAATGTGAGAGAAGATAGGAAGCATGTCATTGAAGTTCTGTTAGTGATAGTCACAATGACATCTGCTTTTTAGACCTGGATCTTGTTTTCCTAGAACTAGGATTTAATGCATTATATGTTTTTTCTCTTCCTGGGGGAGAACAGTGAAAGCAGACCTAACACTAAGCATAATCAGTTGATTGTTTAAAAGGCAGAAAGGTCATGAAGATACAGGGACGGAGACCAACAAGCTAGAATTACTAATTCTAAGCCCCAGTGGAAGATGAAGAGGCTTTTATTTACACATCCTGTTCTCAAATCTGAGACTACCTAAGATAAGAGGCATAAAGGTCCCCATTTCAAATTACCAGGCATCTGTAGCTAATCACTGTATTCAGTTATAGTGCATATGGCAGCTGAATGTTCTCTCCGACTTGTTCCTGCTATTATCCAGATAGCTACTCTTGTTTTTCATTTTTGCTTTTCTTCTTGCTAAAATCACAGAGCTGAGCAAAGTAGTAGCAAGCCATTGGGACCTGCTAATCAAATCTGAGATACCAGGGCTCCAATCTAAGCTCATCATATGACTTAAGAGGCCCTCATTTAGACAGGATCTGAAAAGTCCCTTCTAAAGCCTTTACAAAGTGAGAATAATCTTCATTAAGTGCTACAGATTTCACAGAACAAAAATGGATTAGGGGCTTGTCACAGGAAAGATAATTAATGTGCTGGAGAGAAGTATAGGCAATGGAAAGAAAAATTTCTCCATAAGAAAAGAAAAAAAATTCACAACAGCTAGGGTGGATAATGATTAACTGTTAAGAAGTAGTTCCTGCTGGCTTCATTTTTACAATGTAATTAAGAGAGTGAGAGAGGTGGGGTGAGAAGAGACACGTACACACACACATACACACAAAAGGAAATAGCTCACACATGCAAATACAATCTCAGAATTAAAAGATACGTCAGTGGTTTTGTTGTTACATTAATATTTATTCATCTCTTTTTAATCTAAAAATTTATTTTTTCCTATGTTAAAGTCCTCCAAAACATCTTGCCAAATTGCCTTTCAGTATATTCTTGGTCAAAATATTGTTGTGCATTGGAAAATTATTTTGAAATTATTTTCTAAGTTATTTTGTAGCTGAAAAAGTCTTAGCAATTTTTCTCTGCTGTTGAATTCTGCTATCTTACTGCTCATAGTTCTTGCTGAAATTGGTGTTATTTTAGGCCCTGAAGCAAATGGTTCTTTTCCCCTTTTCTAATTTCCTCCTTTCCAGACAGTGGGGCTTGGCTTTTTATCAAGGAATCAAATGCCCACCCGATGGGCCTGCTGGGACTTTTTCCAATCTAAATACATTTCTTTCCTGTGAATGTGTAATCATTTGCAAGTGAGTACACAGCTGAAAACCTGTTGATAGGAAATGCTGGAAGAGCCAGTTCTTTTTCTGTGGTGCTAGATGTATCTTGGACAAAAATAATTAATAATTATGACTTGCTATTTACTTGTAATTGCAATAAAAATTCAAGAGGAAAGAGGAGATTGTTCTTTCTTAGGTAGAGTGTCATATGATGTCTGCACTTTGGTGGAATTATGGTGAATTCAGAATAGAGTCCTAAACTTTGCATTTCCATTAGATTCCATCCACTTGAAATATGGTTCCATGTTAAGCATACACAAGAAAAATCTAAAAAATGAATAACATAGTCTTGCTTCATGGTTTACTGGGAAACAGAACCCAAAAGGCCTCATTGACATGAAATGATCATCATATGGGTTGTGTTAAAGTGCAGCGGTGTACAAAGAAGAAGCTCTTAATTTGCCTGGGATTGATTGCGTGTAGGTTTGGATTTCTTGGAGGAGGTGGGGTTGAAGTTAGTGCTTGAGGAATTGAGTAGGGTGTCACCTGGCAGAAAAGTGGGGAAAGGGCATTTCACTGCCATCAGAATTATCTTGTGAGATACAAATGTGATAATGATATTCTATTGCTCTGAAGCTTCCAATAAACTCACTTTACTTACACAGAAAAAGCCCCAAATACTTAGAACTCATTATTTTAACACTCTTTCATAAATGCGTGCTTGACAACATAACGTTTTTCTGGCGTCTTTGAGGGCAGGTTTTACGTGCAGAAAAGACTACTTGTGATTATTTTGGATTTTCACATTATTATTTGACTTACTACAATTTTTTCTCTCTATTGTTTACATTTCACTTAAAAAAGCATATCTCAGCAATTGCTTTCAAGCAGGTCTTCAAAACCTAATTAATTAAAATTGTTTAAATATTTTAAACTGAATTTATAAATTTAAAATATTTGATTTTTCAAGACCCTAAACTAAGTAACAAATAAAATCTTTTTAATTACTTAAGTGAATTGTAAGAAATATAATAAATTAAACTTTGATGTATGATGACCTAAGTTTTTTTTAAAAAATGCCTTTATACTATCTCTAAACTTAGGAAAATTCTCTTTTGCTTTAGAAATTAAAGTGCAAAGTTTGATAAATTATCTAATTATACAATTTAAATGGGAATCACAGAACTAATTTATTTGATGCTCCAATATGCCAAATTCTCTTATGCATTAAAAATATTAAAATACCAAATATATACGTATGCTCCTATTTATAACTCCCAAGTTAATAAAGTGGTTTAGTTTATTATCTACGTATTCATTTCTAAATTCCCTAGGGTTATATGACATCCATTGTAGCAGAGACTGCTGGCTGCCATGTAGTTTCTAATCTTTTATTCTTTCTTAGTAACAAGATCTTGGTTTTAGTTGGAGTAGCAGTAGGCCAGATAAATTACATTTCCCAAATTGTTTTGCATTTTGGGGTGCATATGAGACCAACATCTGGCCAGTGAAGTGGTAGTGTTGTGTGTGATTTCTAGGAGAACTGTTTAAAGAGCCAGACTTATTTGAAGGAAGACAGGCACAGATTAATTAACTGTAGTAGCGATCTCAGGCTGCCATAATAAAGTGCGGCAGACTGGGTGACTTCAACAACAGAACTTTATTTTCTTTCAATTTTGGGGGTCAGAGTCCAAGATTAAGGTGTTGGCAGGTTTTGTTTCTTCTGAGGCTTCTATCTTTGGCTTGTTGATGGCCACTTTCTCGCTGTGTCTTCACAAGATCACTCTCAGTCTGTGCATCCTCTGTGTCCTAATTTTCTTTACTCTTTTTTTTTTTTTTTGAGACAGAGTTTTGCTTTTGTTGCCCAGGCTGGAGTGTAGTGGTACAACCTCAGCTCACTGAAACCTCCAAGTCCTGGGTTTAAGTGATTCCCCTGCCTCAGCCTCCCAAGTAACTGGGATTAGAGGCATTTGCCACCAAGCCTGGCTAATTTTGTATTTTTTAGTAGAGATGGGGTTTCTCCATGTTGGTTAGGCTGGTCTCAAACTCCCAACCTCAAGTGATCTGCCCACCTCGACCTCCCAAAGTGCTGGGATTACAGGCGTGAGCCAATGTGCCTGACCACAATTTTCTCTTCTTTTAAGGACACCAGTCATATTGGATTAGAGCCTACCTATATGATCTCATTTAATCTTAATTACCTTTTTTTAGGTCCTGTCTCCAAGTACAATCACATTATGTGGTACTGAGGATTAGGATCCCAGTGTATGAATTTGGCGGGATGCAATTCAGCTTATAATGGCGCTATAGGAACTTGTAGAATTTTATCAAAGTGTGGAGGTCAAGGATTGCATCACAGAAGTGTTGAATAAACATAGATGTGAAGGATAGAAATGAACAATTAAGACATGGGGTAGAGTAAAGTCTAGTTAAGGAGGAGAAAGTGGGGAGAACAAAGGCACATGGTGGACAGGGGAGCATGTGGCAGGGTTCCTAGAGTGACAGAGCACCTGGTGACAGGGATGGCCAGAGAGGAAGGTGGGCGAGACTGGGCAGGGTCAGGGAGGTTAGGGACCCCTTTGTCTTATCCCAAAGTAATTGAAATCCTTTGAATGTTTGAAACAAGGGTGGCATGATCAGATTTATATTTTGAAAAGGTCGTAATGACTGCAATTTGGAAAACAAGTTGGAGGAGTGCCAGAATCAATGGGGGAAAGAATATAGAGAAAAGAAAAAAGGCATGGGACTGGACGAGGAGGAGTGCCTGCATTGAATGGTTGGGGAAAGAAGGATGAGCCTCTAACTTTTTCCAAGAAGCAGCCCTGAGAAGGAGATAAGAAAAAGATCAGTAGCTGGAGGAGGGCATGGGGTCAGGTTTTTATTTATTTTTTATTGGAGAGACATGAACATGTTTAAAAGTTGATGGGCAGCTGCTATGGAAAATAGTTTGGTGGTTCCTCAAAAAAATTAAACATAGAAATTACCATAAGATCCAGCAATTTTACTTCTAGGTATCCACCCGAAATAATTGAAAACAAGAATTTGAACAAAAGTAGCACTATTCACAGTAGCCAAAAGGCAGAGATGACCCAAATGTCCTTTAGCTGATGAACAAATAAAATGTGGTCTATCCATACAACTAATAGTATTCAGTCATAAAAAATGAGTGAAGTGGGCTGGGCACAGTGGCTCACTCCTGTAATCCCAGCACTTTGGAAAACCAAGGTGGGTGGGTCACCTGAGGTCGGGAGTTTGAGACCAGCCTGGCCAACATGGTGAAACCCTGTCTCTACTAAAAACACAAAAATTAGTCAGGTGTGGTGGTGTACACCTGTAGTCTCAGCTACTTGGGAGGCTCAGGCAGGAGAATCACTTGAACCCGGGAGGCAGACGTTGCAGTGAGCTGAGATCACACCAGCCTGGGCAACAGAGTGAGACTCCATCTAAAAAAAAAAAAAAGTTAAGTATTGATACATGCTACAAAATGAGAGGACCTTGAAAATATGCTAAGTGAAATAAACCAGACACAAAAGGTCACATATTGCAGTATTCCAGTTATATGACTTATCCAGAATAGGTAAATTCATGGGGACAGAAGCAGATTAATGGCTGCTAGAAGCTGTGGCAAAATTAGAGGGGAATGATTGCTTAATGAATCTGGGGTTTCCTTTTGGGTGATGAAAATGTTTTCCATGGAACTAGATGGAGGTGATGGTTGCCCAGCATTGTAAATGTAATAAATGCCACTGAATTATATATTTTAAACTGGTTGAATTTATGTTCTATAAATTCTATTGCATTTTTTTTTTTAAAAAGCTGCTGGGAAGATTCTAGGTGAAAGGCAGAGAGCAGTGTTAATAAAATGTCATGTTTCTGATAACTTGTGAAGAAATAGAATTAAAGTTAAAGTGAAGAGATTTGCCTAAAATAAGTGTGGGATAGCTTCTTTATTATAACAGGAAGAAAGGAAAAAAAGAAAGATGGGCAGATATAGATGAGTTTGTGTATTTGCTATTGAGAAGTTGAGGAGAGCCCATATTATAGCATGTATTTTCTCTGTGAATTAATGTGTGAGTTCACCATGTGCTGAGAGAAAAGGGGCTGCAGAATGAGTTAAAGATTTAAGGATAATCAAAAAAAATTCTTTCTGAAAATGTCATTGGAGAAAATGAGAAAGTATAGATCAAAATTAAGTATTAAGAACTGGTTAGGTTCAGAGATTGCTTGATATTGGGCTTTTGAAGTTGCAAAGAAATTTACCAAACTGCCATTTTATGTGATCCCCTGATCCCACCCCCACACAACTATGTTTAGCTACTCAGGTACAGGCATGGAGAAAGAGCTGAATAACCCAGGATTGGGGCTTTGCTGGACCTATGTGATTAAAAGATAGGATAGCAAGAGAGTTAAGGGGGCTATTGAAACAAAGAATCATGAAATGAGGCTACCTCAGGAGGGAAATGAGGGAAAGAAAGAAATCGTTGATTAAGAGAAAATAGAGGGATCAATGCATTGGAAATGCAGATAAAGTTGAATAAAGGCCAAGGGGTACCCAATCAACTACACTAAAAATAAAAGATATTATAAGAAGATGATACAAGAATTAGTGATTTTGTACATGGAACAGGTGAAACAGAGGTGATAACATGAATGAGGGCCTAAACTGGAATGAAGAAGAACCTAGAAGAAGTAAAAAAAGTGAAGGCTCAAGATGTTGGGTGAGTCAGTGGGTTATCCATGAAAATACTGGTTTCATTCATTCTTTTGACAGAACTTTGTTAGCAACCAAGTTGGGAGCTGGATGTTGAAGCCTTTGGCTAAAGAGAGGGAATATAACAAAGTGATGGCTTGAGTGCAAGTGAGATGGTTAAAAAGTAGTAAAGCCAAATGGAATGGGTCTGATGAGCAGTCTTTGAGAAGACAGGTTGCAAGAATATTGCAATAACAGGGAGTATCGAGATCATTAATATTACCTCCTGGCACTAGAATAGTTGAAACCTGAGATAGACAATGACTCAAGAGTGTGTTGCATTGACCAGGGGATACATTTTAATTAACGCAGTAAGGAGGAAGAAACCCTTGAAAAAGAAGTTGAATATACTGAGTGTATCAATCAGGGACTGGTGGTCAAGGAAAAGGAAACAATTCTAAGTCTTTCATACCATGGGAATTTAATTCAAGGCATTGGTTGCAAAGATTTTGGCAGGACTGGAAGGTCAAAAGGTGAGAACTGAAACGGCTGAAGGATTATAAAGGGAGAAGTGGATTCTCAGTGACTGGAAGGTGCTCATGCCCATAAACCAGCCCTTGCTATACTAAGCTGCTGGGGAAATTGGCACAGCCAGTCCTGGACCCATCTCTGCCAGAGCTAGAACCACTAACAATGTGCTGCTCTGGATGAGCTGCTGGAGTCCAGAATTCCCTGACTCTTGCTGTCATGACAATTGCCTATGACCAGAAGCAGGAAACTGATCCCTTTCTCTCACCTTCTGATCTCCTATCAATGTCTCCTATCGGCAGAAGGAAGGCAGCTGATAGGGGTTCTGAGAAAAGATGTTTGCAATTTTTCAGTCCCAGCAATGTAAATCCAAGGGGAGAAGGCTAGGTGTTGGCATTTTTAGTACACTTCTCTTTGACTTGATGATTTTTTGGTTAGGAATATGGAATTGAACTCCAAATTCTGAATATTGTGCAGAAAAATCTATACTTCCGAATACATTGATTTGTATCTGGTTAGAGTTTCTGAGATATGTGTTATTTTCCCCAAGCAGTGTACTTTTTTAAAAAAAATCTCATAAAAAAAATCTCATTTAAAAAAAAATCTCTTTTTATAAAAAAATCTCATAAAAAAGCAGGATAATTTGCATTACCTTTTTGAGTTGTTTGGAAAATACATTTCTCTCTCTCTCTATCTCTCTCTCCCTCCCTCCCTCGCTCCTCTCTCTCTCTCCCTCCCTCTCTCCTCTCTCCCTCCCTCTCTCCTCTCTCTCTCCCTCCCTCCCTCCTCTCTCTCTCTCTTCCTCCCTCCCTCCCTTCTCTCTCTCCCTTCCTCCCTCCTCTCTCTCTCCCTCCCTCCCTCCCTCCCTCCTCTCTCTCTCCCTCCCTCCTCTCCTTCTCTCTCTCTCTCTCTCGCTCTCTCACTCTCTCTTTTAACACTTTCGTTGCTCTTGAGTATTAATGAATTCCTCCCATGTCCATTAGGATATGGGTGTGTGCCAGAGTGACTGTGCTGTCCATCGCATGCCTGCCTCTTCCTCTTGGACACAAGTAAGGAACTGGGAGGGAAAGGGTGCAGGCAGAGAGAAAGCAAGAAAGCACAATAACCAAGACGGAAAGTATGCCTGAAGGTGGGGAGAGAGGCTGGAAGAAAGACACCAGAGGAAATCTGAGAGGCCAGCCTTAGGGGTAGAGAGCAGCTGTACTGCATATTGCTTTCTGACAAATCAGTTGAAATGTTTCATAAAAGTCCTCAACCCTTTCAGCAAATGCAGGGTTTTTGTTTTGTTTTGTCTTCTTTCTTCTGAAAAGCATATAATGGGGTTGAGAATGCAATGTTTAATTAAGGGGAAAACGGTTCAGTTCCTGTGAGTAAATTAATTTCCAGCTTTAGGCAACTTAGTGAAGTGTTTCCTAAGCCAAACGGAAGACTCTGGAAAATAAAGACCCCCAGTAGCTGATCTGATGAAAACAGATTAAAGTCTAGGATTTTTAGAGGAATGAAAAAACATTTTTGGTCTTTGTAGTAAACCTGTTTTGTATTGACTAGGCAAGCCAAATCAGACAAATGGGCATACTTGGTCAATTCAATTTCCCAAGACACGCCAACAGAGTTACAAGGTGACTTGCAAGAGTGGTGATCCAGAGACTCAGGGTGAAGAGGACTTTTGGGAATCTGTCTTGATATAATTATTCAGGTTGCTCCTTTTACTTGATGGATCTGTGTAGTTCAGGCCTAACATTTTGCTTTTTTTACACTGTATATTTGTATACACTAAGGGAAACTTCATCTGCTAAATGATGTTAGGAGATGGTTGAGAATAAACATTTAAAATATTTGCTCCAGTGCTTTCTATCTTGCTTATTTGTGGGGGTGGGGGGTGCATTTTAAAACATGGGGCTATGCTAGATATAGTTGGGGGATATGGTAATGAAAAGGACAGGAAACTGTCCCTACCGAGGGACATAAGATACATAGGCAATCACAATGGAGGTCAGATATCAGCAAGGCCATTTATATAAGAAAATTCAGTTGGAGGAACTTAGTATTTGCTAGCTTTTGGAGGATGAGTAGGATTGAAAATGGGCAAAGGATGGGGGAGTAGGGAGTCATTTCAGAAAGAAGGACATAGCATGAGAGAAGTTATGGGAAGTAAATAGATGGCTTTAGCTGGCTCCAAGTTCATAAGAACATAAGTATGAGAAACAAACAAACACAAATAAGAAAGATAACCAGATCTCTAAAGGCTGACTTCCAGATGAAAGAGTTGGTTGGAGAAAGCAAACCCTTGGAAATAACATCAGGAGGGAAAAGAAATCAATAGTGCAGTGGCTTCTGAATCTTTTCATAGTATCTAATACTTTCATCTGTGGATCCATTTGTTGCAAGGTTCACAAGATTAACTGAAGAAGTTTACACTGTTATTAAAAAAAAACTAGAAAGTTTTTAAAAGTTACTTCTTAGATTTCATCTTTTAATTAAGAACAAATTATTAGCAGATCTTTGTTGTCTTACTTAGTCTTTCACCTTACAATAAGTAACAGAAGATGAACCAAGTAAATATCCATGTCAGTTTTTAAGCTTGTATTGCACCAAACTGCTATGAAGCAAAACAACTAAAATTCAATTTCTGCTTTCAGGAAAACTTTTTACTTATATAACCGATCTATCAATTCATCTCATGCTAGATATGGGGTATAAAACAAGGTTATGCTTCACTTAGTCTAAGTTATACTGCTCTTTGTATTTAAAGGGGCTATTCCCTTTTTTTGTTTCTTTCTGATACATTGTGCATATTTGAACAAACAGGACATAAACATTTAGAAACAAAAGTATTTAATGGTTTTCCCACACCATTGTAAGCATAGAATGGTGGATTCCATTGAAAAGTCTGAGTTTGTGGGCTTTCTTAGGTGGATGAGGGATTGGGAAGGAGAAGATTCAACTCCTCAGAGCTATAGCATTCTTTTTTTTCTTTTTTTGAAACCAAGTCTTGCTCTGTCGCCCAGGCTGGAGTATAGTGGCACCATCTCGGCTCCCTACAACCTCGGCCTCCCGAGTTCAAGAAATTCTCCTGTCTCAGCCTCCCAAATAGCTAGGACTACAAGCGTGTGCCACCACACCCAGCTAATTTTTTGTATATTTTAGCAGAGACAGGGTTTCACTGTGTTAGCCAGCATGGTCTCGATCTCCTGACCTCGTGATCCACCCATCTTGGCCTCCCAAAGTGCTGGGATTACAGGCCTGAGCCACTGTGTTCAGCCTTACAGAGTTCTTTTCAAGTGTGGCAGTCATGGACACAGACTCCTCCTTCTCCCCTTCAATGGCTCAGTTTTAGGGTTAGGTTGCTACTGCTCTCTGTAACTGTTATCTGAGACGTTTCAAATGTATCTACATTTAGTTTTGTTGGCTTCATGAATGTTTTTTTAAAACTTGTCCTTGGGAATGTTAGCAAGGTTGGAAGCTGCCAAAAAATCTGGAAGTGGGGGAGGGAGAAGGAATTTTGTTTTGATTGTTCTTTTACTTTATTGTCCGGCTCTCCCTCCACGGCACCCTTCTCTGTCCCTCTTCCCCATTCCTCCCTCTCTTCCTCAGCTTCCTCCTCCTCCTTCACCTCCTCCTCCTTCTCTATCTCTCATACACACCACACACACACACACACACACACACACACACACACACACACACACACACACACATTTTTAGAGAAGAGCTGCAATCCCTCACACAATTTCCCTTCTAATCCATCTTGAAACATTTTGTTTTCCCCAAACCCAAGACAATGATACAATGATCATGTAGTGTGTGTGTGTGTGTGTGTGTGTGTGTGTGTGTGTGATCTGTGTTGTGGAAGGGCTGAAAAGAGAGTTGACTGGAGCTTCTCCTCCAGGCCTCAATCTGGAGGAAAATCTCCTTTCCCCAGGTGGTCTTAGATGATGGAAGAAAGAAAGTTTTTCTTGTGTCATGAGTTACGCTTTTAATTTTCACAGGCTTATAGAACATTCTGGCCCTCTCAGTAAAAAACACTTGTGGCCTCAGAGCTTGGAGGTCGGATTGGGGAGGGGGGTGAATATTCCCCTCAGGCACTCCACAGCTTTTCGCAGTGGAAGGCTCTGAGGCTCTCACAGGGGGAAGATTCCATTTGTCTGAGCCTTCGGACTATGAGTCACTGCCCAGAGAGGGCAGAGTTCAGCCCGAGGAGCTAGTGAGCCCTTGCTGCCTTAAAGGCACAGCACAGTGATACCACTGAAAGGAGGAGAAAGTGCTAGCCACCAAGCAGCTGGGCTAGTCCTCAGTAATTTCCAGTTGTATTATTTATGTGGAGTTCATTAGTAAGCCTAAATTTCAGTGAAAAGTCAATCATTTACTCAAATTTCTCTGTACAAAACAGGGAAACGCATACTGGATTTTACAAGCCTTTGTGAAACTGAGGTCACCTGCATCATCCACATGGAGAACAAGAATATTTATTGTATGATTAAAGTTATGATCCATACAGGGAGGAAAATCATTTGCATGTCACGATTTTTTCCACCTCCTTAATTTTCAACCCACTCACTTCATAAATTAACAACAGGTAGCATCAATCTCTCTTCAAAATATGTAAGACACTTGTGGTGGCGGTGGGGGGGGGGTCCTCAGGTTTCACCAGCTGGTGAGAACAGGTGTTGTCATTAACTCGAACACCCACATCTTGAAGTCCAAGACCCTGCTTGCTTGGCTGCAGGAAGTCCAATGTGCTAGAGAATCCTACTCTAAATGCATTTCCAGGGAGTGTGTAGGTATACTCATAAATACTTCCTTGTCTTTTCTTGCTGAGATGACCACTAAGTTACCCAGCAGCCTAAGGCCTTGACAGACCTGGAAATGCCTTTTGTACTTGGCATTCTGACTGCATGCATCCTGGGCACTGCTACCAGGATTTGGGCATACTGTCACTGCCATGATTGGTGCTGGAGGCGCTAGAACTCAAGGACGCTCCCACACAGGAACTATTATGCTGTCATTGTAACCTGTGGCCACTCCCAGGAAGCGGAAGGATGCCAGTTATTTTTGTGATCTGTTCAGTTTATGGGTGGGGGTGGGACAGATTATTTTCCCCTGTACTTGACAGGTTTTAGATATGTATGAAGAAGTAACTTATATTTAACATTTTTATTTGAGAAACTTTGATGTGTACTTCAATTTACTAGCTATCACCTTTAAAACTCTTTGACATGCAGAAATTATCTGGTTGATTTATCATTGTCTTTTGAAGGTTGACTCATTTGGAAATGACGTGACATTTGCATTTGAAATCAGTACTGTATTTATTTCATTGTTCCGAGCCTTTCCAAATAAATCTGTGTGTTTTTTTTGGTAGGATAATTCTGAGAAAAATAATAATGTAGCAAGCATTTAGGACTCTGTGGGTTATCCATAGTTCACAACTCTTCCAACTTCAATCTTCACAAACTTTGTTTGGAATAGCAAAATGACCATGTTCCATGGAAGGGAATATCGTACTCCAGGACCATGGCTGGAATAAGATTAATAATGGTAACTGTAAAAAATTTAAGAACAGGCAACAGAATTTTACCAATGTTTCCTCATTTCTAATATCTTTAATAAAGATAATAAAACTGATCTTAAATGCAGAGGAATTAAAATCTTCATCATGAAGATAAATGCATGGAGTCAGGAAAGGCTGAGACTGGTTTACATTCTCTAAGTTGTGGTTTAAGATGAACATAAGGATACGTACTACACTACAATTTTTAAAAAGATGCTATGAGTGATATTCTTGATAAGTAATACAGGTACTGTATCCAAGATATTTTCTATTATCCTTATACTTGAGAGCCACTTAGTTTGCTATATGTAGAATTTAGACTACCATTGATCAAAAAGAGAAAAGTATGAAATAAAAACTACAATGCCATTCATGGTCTCAAATGGCAGCCACCATAACTTACCTAAACTCAAAATATAGGAAGGAAAGACTGTCATATAGTAAACTTTTATTAAGTGCTTACTGTTTGTCACACACTTTTCTATTTCTTTACCTGAATTTAGTCACTTACACATCCCAACAGCTCTTTGAAGTAATGGACAATGAAACAGGTCCAGCAATTTTAAGGAGTTTGCCCCAAACCTGGAGCTAGATGGTAGAGGGCTAGGATATGAAACCACAGCAGTCTGGAATGGGAGCGCATTCTGAATCACCATGGATGCCTTTGGATGTGAAATGTGCCTGAAACGATGTAAGTTTAGCAGAGAAAAGAACTGAAGGTCACAATAATCTCCTAACAGAGAAAGCATGTCTTAGCAAACCAAAGACTTTGTACTGCAAACATCTTGTTTTACAGGTAGAGAAACTGTAGCCAAGGCAGCCCAGATGACTTTCTGCTAGTGGCAGAAAGAAGACTGAAGATGAAGTAGATTTTCCTGACATTCATTACTTCCACCAACGTTTGTTGACCCAAGCACCTTTTTTAGGTATTAAAGAGAGAGAACCCTGCTGGTAGGAAGATTACACCATGACCAGAACAATGATTTGACACTCGAATAGACAACTAAATGGAACACCCCTATTAAAATATTAGAAAGTGGGATGGACTATGGGCAGGGGAAGGGGAGAAGCTTTATATCAATTCTACTCCATTTTATAGACGAATGCACTAATGTTCAGTGGCATTAAATAGCATGTCTAATTCATAAATGTTAGAGACAAGATTCAAACCTTCACGATAAATGGGGGTGCGGGGGCGTGTAGAGAGACAGAGAGAGAGAGAGCAAGAGAGAGAGAGAAGAGAGAAGTAAGAGAGTAAGAAGGACATCACGGACTCCTGGTTAGGGAGTAGCCCTTAACATGAAACAATAAGTCTGGTTGGAGCAAGATGTCAAGTTAGATTGTTAGATTTCCTGGAACCAGAGATACCCTTTTTTATTTTCTTTTTTGGCAGAACCTAGACAGCCCAAAGAAGCCTACCTTTTTCTTCATGCCTAATTTCTGTAGAAAGTCAAACTCATGGATGAGCATTCGGTTCAGGTTCTTCAGCTCTAGGTCAGGGAATCTGATGTTAGGGAATATCTACCACTCTGGTAGCTGCAGAGAAGATGCAAAAACACTGGAGCCGTGGACAAGCATGCTACCTCCAAAAATTAAAAAGAAAAGAGTTTATCATATAGGTGTGTGAAGATTCACTTTACTCCAAAAGGTCAGTTCAGCTGTGCCACTTCTATATAGCTCCTTGGAGGGAATTAGCAAAGTCAATCTCTCTAGGTCTAATTACTAGAATGAAGTATCCATTTCTGAAGGCAATTTGTAAAAGTACCCCTCCAAAAGTCTCCCCATTTGGTTGACAAATTAGAAAAGGAGCCCCATTCGGACAAGGCAGCCCTGAGTCAGGTTTCTTGGATGAGTGGGCTGCTGGGGGTCCTGGTCCCTAAGAGCCAGACTTAAAGAGCCAGATGGGAGTGAGAGCTGAACAACTCACTCTCACTTCCTACAGTTTTGTAAGGGTAGGGAGTAGGAACTAGAATGGGGGTGCTTTTTTTCCCCTGTGAGAATTGCTATTGATCCTGTGGAGGGTTTCCCAGCCGGGAGACTCCATCACTCTGGCCTCTGTGAACCCAGAGCTCAGTCACCTCCCTTTTGAAGCTAACGTGGCAGAGCTGGCTGGGAGGTGGTTACTGGCTCAGAGCCCTGAAACACTGAGTAATTCCTAGGATGGCTGGGACTGGAGGCACCATTCCAGACACTTCCACGTTGTCTAAAAGAAAAAAAAAAAAAGAAGTCTCCACCACCCAGCCCAAACTGTTAGAGGCAGATTCCTTGGCTCTGAAATGAGATCCATCCCTTTTATGGAAGGCCATTCCACCATAGAGGAAAGCCAGGGTTCTTTTTCAATTTTTTACAGAACAGGGAGAGACCGTCGGAGTGAGAGATGAAAGGGGATGGCTGAAGGGAACTGCACCTCTTTTCCTGAAACTTTTGCATGTACATAATCACTCTTAGCTTATAAAGATGAAGAGGTGAGCTTCCTGGCAGATATCATCCAGTGTTGATCACTTTTATGAAGCCCCCAGTGCTGTACTAGTGCTATGGACTAATCAAGGCATCAAAAAGCATGAAGTTTGTGATTTCAGAAGAAACAGGACAAGATATATTGCACATCAAATCCTGTAAACGACAACCCAGCATGGCCAACAAAAATAGGCCATTGCAGCTGTGCTCTGGCTGAGTGTTTATTTATTGGAGAAGAGAAAGGTACAATCAAGAAAAGGGGGAATCATGTCAGGATGTTATTGGAGTCAAGCAGATTGACTGTCTGGAGGGACATCCCTAGATGTGTAGAGTAGAGGCTAGCGATTGGGTCAGAGGCAGAAGAACATTGGAGGCATGGACTTAGAGTCCCAGTATTGATTTTAAATTGAATTCCAGGGTTTGCTGCAATTAAAAGTTACTGCAAGGTTTTGAGAAGAGAAACGGTATGATCAAATCGTTAGAGCAATGTGGTTTTTATTTTAATTAGGAAACAGCACAGGGACGGGAGAGATGAGAGGGTCAGCTGGTGAGGTACCTCACTAACCAAGTCAGTTTCGGAGCCAAGGAGGCCGTTCTTAAATCGACAGATTAAAGCTACAGTGTTGTCTCACTTTATAACAAGAGGTTTTTACTGTTACTATTATTAATTTTATCTGATTCAGTTACCTTGTTAGTTCTGACAGGCTTGGATAGACAGCTTGATTAGCTTTCTCCTACCTGTCCAGAAAGACCAAAATTATACCATTTTATCAATTTATACCTTTATATGTGGCCATGGTTTAGGCAAAGTCAAGAGAAAAATGTCTAGACTAAATGTGACTGAATTATTTCTCTATCTTACTTTGAAAAGAAGGAATTCATGTTTTTCTTTCTCATCATCAGCCTTAGTCCTTTTGGGGGATTTTAGTCTGAAATCTGAATGTGCTTACTAGCTGGGAAAAATTTGACATTTACTTGATTTTGTCCCTTGGAAGTAAAAAAAAAAAAAAATGGCAGCTTTATTAAACACCAAGTCTGCTTATTTATTTCTTCAATCCCTCCCCAGGTTGCAGGCTCCTTTCAAAGCTCTGATAGACCTCTAACCAGTTTTCTAAAGGTAATTTCCCAAAGTGCTGCCTCTAGCCATAGAAAATGCCACGTAGGTTTCTGGATTTATAAAAGCTGAGAAAGCCATTTTGGTTACATTTGCAGCTTTTTCTGTGGTTCTGGGTGGCAACGTCCGACTGCCAACATTATTCTTTCCTTCTTCTGGGAAGAGCCATAATTATACTTGGCTTGGTTGACACAAAGGCCTCCGAAAAATATGAAGCTGATCCCTCTAGTGTTCTTTTGTGAAGACTACAGTACAGAATGCTGAAGGGAGGGAAAGAGCAGCACAGTGCCACAGACAACAGCTCTGAAAGTTAATTTGTTCTTAAAACGACATTAATAAAATGACTTGCAATGACAATTCTGTGTGCTGCATAGAGTATTTACAAAAGAAAATGTTGACACTTTTAAACAATCCATGTATGTATTGCAGGTGTGCAGTTGACTACCATTATGAGAGAATGTGTGGCATTGAGAATTATCCGAACAGATAATAAACAATTTAAATAACATTGGCCAGAGTTATCAGAGGTACAGAGGCAATGTAAACTTGCCTCGTTTTCAGAAATGAATTTACTCCACTGGTTAGGATTGTCTGACTATATTCATGGGCTTTTTCTGGTCATAAACAGAGAAGAAGAGATTTTATACATTTCTACATTCCATTGCTGATGTTCCCTGATGTTCAATAAAAAGAGCATGCTATCTTCTTTATGTTTTTCTTTGACATTTTCTTCTACATTCAGACATTTATTAAACAGCTATTCTATTCCAGGCACTGAAGATACAAAAATGATAAGATAGACTCATTTTTCTCAATAAACTACATAATCTCACTGGGAGATAACTTCTAACTACAATAGAGATGTATGCAAAGAGCTTGGGACAGGGAAATGATATTAATTATTAACATTAGCAAAGGAGATGAGATATTTAAACTGGGTTTTGAAGAATAACTGAGAGTTAGAATTTTCAGATTGGAGATGATTCATGATTTGGCATCTTTAACTAACAGCTTGGTTGGGTCCAGGTTTTAGGGAGAGCTGTGGCATGGTGGACTGCTGTGCAGACTTACCTACTCCTGCAAGCAACCTCAGGATTAGTCCAGTGTCTCTTCTAGTAGCTCCCACCCTTCACATTAAGTAAAAAAGAGCTAAGCCATAGAAATGCCAGCGTACATTTTAATGAACATAAAATAAAATGTAGAAGCATCATAGGGATCTATATTTGGACTGCTCCTATAATTTGGAACAGAAAGAGGAACTGCAAAAGCAAAACTAAGTGAAATAGTGAGAGTAGAACCAAACTTATTGTGCAGCTAAAAGCAGGTCCTGATTGAGGGAGTCAGGCTGTATTTGATGATTTCTAAGAACCCTTCCAGTTCTAAGAGTCCATGAGTCAATTTTCAGATTTATTATCCCAAGAACTGATTGTCCCAGACAGTCTAGGTAACCACATATCCATTTGAGATCCTACCACACTGATATTTCCACCAGGCATTGCCTAACAAGTCTTGTATAAAAAAAGACCCCCAACTGACAAGATAATCTGAACAGTGACACTGATATGAAAGTTCACTGGCTGGAAGACATCGAGGCAGTTCTCAAAGGCTTTTAACTCTGACTCACTTGGGCTATAGTTTTGCACATTGAGATCATTTTGTTCATAAGTAAGGTATGTCATCTGCAGTTATTTACATTTTACATGTACCATCAAAACCAATTCATAGTCATAAAAGTTAAAAGCATATTAAGGGTCTTAAAATATGTAGAATGCAAAATTGCGTTGTCATTCAGTATGAACGTCAATATGCTAAAAAAAGATATTATAGGCAGTTAAAGTATTATTGTTTTATTAAGACTTAACTTTAGTATTTCAATAGCTCCTTAATCTTACAACAAAACATGGGTTAATGGCAAAGGCACCAGAGTATCCAACTAATGAAATTACTCAAGTGTAAAATGCCATAAGAGGCAGTACTGAGGCACATATTAAATAGGAGAATTGAGAACTACAGATTTAAATTGATCATGCTCATTTCTGATTCTCACAGTCCTTTGGACATCAGGGTTTCTTTTGTAAAACCTTTCTTCTAGGCTGTGAGTTCCCATTGGCATCTCGAGATTGCCCTTGTGTTTTTCGCCTCTTCACTCCTACATTCATCACAGTGTAGACTGCTGCATCCATCCTTCCAGTGTAAAACAATTTTTATACATGCTCTCAGAACAAATGGGTCCTAAATTAATCTGGGAATCAAAATTTGAATATTTAAAAGGAGGTCTGCATTTTGTAGTGGGCATATACACTAATTATAGAAGGAGTATGGAGAATGAGAGACTACGTATCGTGAAACAGGGCACAAGTTTATTATGCTCTTGAAATCTAAGTATGTCTTACACCTGAATTTCCCAGGGATCTACAGCCTTTGTAGATAAATGAGATCATATCAATGTTCATTTTTCATGAATGATGTTGGACTTGAGAATTTCCAAAATGCCCATCTCTACCAGACATTTTAGAAAGTGTCTCTAGGAGATGTCTCCCATGTGTGAAGGAATAAGCAACTTTCCTTGACCTGCAGTTGTACTTCTGCACACTGCAGAGACTTTCTTTCTGCTTTGATCTGCATTTTAGTTCCCCATCCAGTGATGCTAGTGCTTTCCCAGGTATATTAGCTACTGTGCCTGCCACTGCTGATTTTTACTGGATATTGACACAAGTTCTTTAGAATCCTTGAGATGCCAAATCTGGGAAGACAAAGAAGAAAGACAGAGAGAGAGGAAGGAGAGAAGGAAATATTTTTCTTCCTGATTTTGTTTCATGGTTGACAGTGCTGTTTATGCTGTGGTATGTTATGCAGTAAAACATTCTTTGAAGGTTTTACTTACAGCTCTTTCTCATTGAGACTCAACCTTCCCAATATGCATAGAAAAAAATCAAAAGGTAAATTTGGGATTCAGAGTTATTTTTATATTCTTTTCAATACTTAAATTTTTCATTTAAAAATCTGAGTAGGTATTAACTTTTACTTAAAAAAGAAAGAAAAGCATCTATAACTTAGGGTTCTGAGCTTTAGTATTATGTCCCCAAGCTAAAACTTGACAGGGAAAACCAAAGTCAGTTTACCATTCTGAGTTAACAATTTTATCAATTATTGATTTGTACCCCACTTATACATAAAGAGAATTTGATGGCATCTATGATAATCAGAGAAAAGCCAAGGTTAAAAGTGAAAGATAAAGCCCAAAGAAAAGGAGAGTAGAAAGAGTGCTTAAGGAAGAAATAAAAGTAATTTACCCTGATAAAAAGGAATCTAAGAAGACTAATGGAAAGAGACCTTGTCACAGAGGAAAATGAGAAAGAAGGAGGCACTGTTTACATCAATAGGTAGTTCTCTGTCTTCATTTTCTATGGCACTATATTGTGAAATCCTGCTTGCTCTTTGATAGCTCACCTCGAGGGCTAAAGTAAGGAATCCAATTACTTTTCTAGTAGCTGTAGTGACGATCAACTAAACTGTGGCCTTTGGGGACAGTATTTGTATCCTTTGACAGCAATTAATGAAACCAATAAATCAATTAGTTAAATTAAATTAAGGTCCACCCAGCTGTTTCCACAGCCTATCCATGTGTAACTAAATGTGATTATAAGGGTGCCCTTGACGTAAAACGGATACAATTCAAGTGATCTTTGCTGTCTTTATGTCCTAAATGTACCCCCTTTATATAATTATAGTTATTCTACTTTTGTCTGGGCTCTATATTGGAAGAACTTTGCTTGGGGGAGAGGTCTGGATAGAGGCAGCAGAAATACTCTTTGTACCGCTGAGTGATAAGCGACAACACCAGGCACCAGTTCTTTCTGTTTATTTTTTTCCTGGAGTTAATATATCTCATTTGTCTTCAAAAATAATCACTGTATCAATATCCGTTTTCAGTTTCAAGGAGGAGGTCTTCTCTTCTTTGACAATGCTGATTCCTCCAACTTCTGCCTTTTTCTCTAGGATTTTCTGATTGCTCTCCTTCCCTTACTGGACCATGCTGTTCCTCTGGTTAACTTTGTTTTGTTTCTCTGCTTCCCAAAGAAGTAAACTGTTTCCCCTGCTTCTGCTTCTTCCCCACCTCCTCCACACATCAGCATTCTCATGTCTCCAGCCACTCTTCTCTGTGTTACCAATTGCCTACATGATGGGTAGGCAATTGTTCTGCTCCACTGATAATGACAGAATTAGCTTGTCCCCACCCTGGATCCTCTCCTTGACTTCTCTCTAGACTTGGACACTCTTGACCAATCCTTCCTTCCCAAACTGCTTTGAGATTAGCCATGCTACGTATAACCACATCCTCTCTTTACCTGTTTGAATATTTTTTAATCACCTTCATTAATTCTTACATTCATAAATTCCCTCAATGTCCATTGAATATCTATCAAGTACCCACTTGGAAGGCGCTGTTTTAGGTCCCAAATATAAAGATAAATAAAACATGCCCTTGAGCAGCTCATAGGATAGTAGGGGAGGCAGAGATGTCAGAGAACTATAATGTGGCCGAATTGTAATAAAATCTCCTGCTACAAAGATATACAGGAGGAAGAGGACTTTTCCTGGATGTAACAGAGAAGGACAAGGTAGATGATATCTATATTGAGTGACCAGGATAAAAAGAAGAGATAAGCTATTTCAAACATGGAGAGTAGGATGTGTAGAGACCTGGAGTTATAAAATCTGATATGGAATTTGGTGACTTTGAGAGTATTGTCTGTGGAGGATAATGTTGAAAATGTAGGCTGTAGCCAGACTCTGAAGAGCTTTGAATGCTGGACTAGAGCTTAGACTTTTTCACTAAATGTGTGAGTTAAGATTTTTGAGAGGGTTCACATGCTCTTACGTGAGTTGCAAAAGACACTTGTCAGCAGTGTGGGGAGTCGACTGGAGTTAGGGGGACCATTTAGAAGCTCATTTCAATGGTCTAGGAGAGAAATGATTAGGTCCTGAGCCAGGATAGCTTTGGTGTGAATGGGTACTAGACAGCTTGTGCAGGAAAAATAGATAAAAGATAGTGTTGATTTGATGTTGAGAATTGAGGATAGAGAAAAACAATTTAAAGATAACTCCCATGTTTCTGAAATAATTTTTAGGAGCTGTTACGTCCCTGTGCAAATGTTTCAATACATTCTCACTGTCTCTTTGCAATGTTTGAAATAGAGTTTCTATATCAGTCAACATTCTTTTGATTATAAACAAAAGAAATGGACTCTGCCTAATCAGAAAGAGAAAAAAATATATTTATAAGGATACTGTGGTTTCTCACAAAGGTCAAGAAAGGTTTGAACAATCCAGCATCATGAAGGGCAGAAATCAAAGAATTGACAGGTATCTCAGATAAGGAATTCATGAATATTTTCTCTAGGATTCTATTATTGAAGTAAATGAATTCCCACAACCCTAGGCTCTCAGTTCAAATCTGTACACACTTGGGGTCTGAATGAAGTTTCAGCTTCATTCAGCTGAGACTACAGGAGCAAGGTCATACTGTACAACTCTGGCCACTAGAAGTCATATCCTTGTGTTCAAGGTCAGCCTTTAAATAAAGACGGGTCTTTGGGAGTTGGATAGATACCCTATGGGTGGGGTGTTCTATATGTCTTGAATTGTTTTATATCATGTATTTTTTCCCGGAAAAAATAATCACAAAAATACATAAGCGGTTTCATAAATCCTTTGAAAATTATGCACAAACCCTTATTAAGAACGCTTTTTCTTAAAAAATAAAGTTCACACTTCTTAGCCTGACTTTTGAGGACCTTTGTGATTGGATTTTAAGAGCCTCTCACTGGTCTTGTATCTCACTCTTTTTTCTTCACTCGCAGTTAAAAAACAAATTACTTTCCAAACTCTGAACCTTTAATTATTTCTTTTCTTTATAAAGAATGTCCAAATCCTCTTATTGAAACTAGGAAAAATCCCACTCATCCTTTAAGGGTCGAACTGAAAACCTGTTTCTTTTATGAAGTCTTCTTTGACTCATCCGTCAACACAGAGGTGACGCCCCCTCTCTTCTTGTCACTTTAATACTTCATATCTGTTTTTCTCATGAGATTTACTACTTTCTTCTTTCCATGATAGTTCCTATATAGCTTGTCTTTGCTTATAGATTCCAAGATGATCAGAAACAGAAATTTGGTGTCATTCAGCTTTATGCCTTGCACCTGTAGTGTTCTTTGCTTGTGTGGGGCGCTCAAGACATGCTTGTCAAATGAGTGAAAGGCTATTTACTGGGGAAGAAAGGGCCCCTGTCTAATTTTATCCTGCTTGTATTTTTATAAGCTCTTCTTTTACGAGGAATGAGGGTTTTGTTTGTTTGTTTGTGTTTTTTCTTATTTTTCTTTTTGTTATGCTCATTTTCTTGGGCTTTGTGTTTTATCTCTGCTTGTTTCCTGGCAAATTCTATCTTCTTCTCCTTTTTCTTTTCATTTTCCCATTGTGATAAAGTTTTCCCTGTTTAGTTTTCTAAAACTATTATTTTGAATGACTTTCTTGTTTTCATTTGTCCTAAAAACCACAGACTTTATTCACAAGAGAGAAAAATCTGATCATTTAGACAAGCACTTTCTCCTAAATGAAAAGCATTGTTTTCAGATGCACTAAAGGGGAGCTATAAAATCACAGAAAACAGTGACTGATATTTACATTTTAAACAGCAGTGTTTTGCTCATTCCCACTCCACTCCAATATTTTTACTTCCTTAAAAATGATGGATTTAGAGATCACCACCAAAATATTTAAATTAACTTGAGCGGAATGAAAGAGTCCCTTCTCTTTGTTTCAAGGGCAAAACCACACTTGCAAAATGGCCCGAGAGGAATCTTTTCTCTGTGTGAACTCTTTCCTCATGGAACTGGGACTGGGGTGGTGGGGGGTTGTTATGCCATGCATGGAAAAACAGCATCCTCTGCTGGTGGGAAGGCCTCTGAGGCTTGAGAAGCCTGAGTGTGGAGAGTCAACAAAGCTTTGGAAAATTTTTGGCTATCATATCCATTCCAGATTGGAAATCAATTCAAGATTTCTAATGATTATCGCTCATGATATAACTGAAACCTAGTTAACTTCACAACATTGAAAATCAGTAATAAATCTTTCTATCTTTCTTTTTTCTCCTCCCCCAGGACTTTCCTGTTAAAAATTGCTGTTATTCTTAACTCTCTTGGAAATTCTAATTATGCAAAATTTTTATTATGGTTCCACAACAATGTATGTTGGTTCAATGAGAGCAACTTGATGTCATCATTATCATTAAATACATCATTAGAAACCAGCTATGGCAGTGTTCTTGGGTTCTCTGTGTAGCTGCTTTATTAGGGAACCCATCTCATAAATTGATGTCTTCTTGGTATTTACACACCCTTGGCTGGAGTCCACAACCAGCCATCATTAAATGAAATTTCCATCTGCAGCAAATATGTGTGAAAATGAATGTATCTTGTGTTTATTAGAAAAATATGGTACTTGACATTTTATTCTGTCTCATAAAGACCACGTTGGCTCAGCTTGTCTTCTCCTACTTTGGATGTCTGTTAGTTGACTCACCCCAAATTATTGGCTTTACCATGCTACTCATGGAATCTTGCAAAGTGGCATCTCTCTCTGGGACTGGAGGGGAAGTAAGTTGTGGTAGAGTTAAGGACAAATAATCACTGGGCAAGTATACTGACTTTTTTAAGATTTTTGAATTGCAAAATCTCATCCATCCATCTCTGTAATTGTCAGGCACACATAGTTTGTTGTTGTCATGACTGACATATTTCCCAGAGGGACCTTCTGCTGTATGAGGGAATATGAAGATATGAGAACGTTCCACAGGCTTTTTCAATAGGAAAGTCCTCAGGAAGTTCCATTTGTAGGTATTTTCATATGAACTTGATGGTTGGCAGTTTCTTTCATTAACTTCAAGGACTGTGGTTCATGCTATTACTCTTTATCTCTAGCTCATTAGGAATTAAAGAAGTTCCCAGTATCATATCAGCACATTTTCTAAATTTCAAATTAGTTTTAAGAATGATACCCATTTTTTTCTTAGGAGGCCTGAAGCAGATCTGAACCAAGTCTTGGCTTATCAAAATTTTTCTTTGCTCTGGTTTCATGGAGAAGGCTAATATCTAGTAACTAATATCTGCATATATTCTTTCCTTATAATCACAACCACATCCACTTACAGTTCTATATTCTAATTTCTTTATGATGAAGCAATTAGCATTAAACCATCCTGAGCTTATTATGATTACAATGGCTGCTATAATCATAGTTAGTTGTAACTATAATTATCATCACAAATATAGTGGCTATTAAACTAAATTTTAATAACTCACTCTATCATTAATATAATTGTTATTGTTAATTTCATACCCTCCTATAAGCTACATAATAATGAATAATTGACAAAGAAGTAGAAATATGAATCACAAAGCACAGAATAAGAAATCCCATTCCCCGTACTAATGGAGTCAGTACCAAAAGCTTACTTATCAACTTAGAGTTTGAGACTCAACACATTCTTCTCAATACCAATAGTTTTATGAATAATGTTAAGTCTGCCAAGTGAGCTTCTGCTTCAAAATCTATTTAAACTATAATACAAATTAATATAAAACTAATAGGACAAGCAAGAATTGGATTGGGCATCTGGGTCAGCGTCAAGCCATATGGAGCATGAAGGAGAAAAAGAAAAATTTTCTTTTCTTTCTTGGAAGCAAGGCTGATGATAAGCCAAGTTTAATAATCGTGCAATTTTCTGGAACCTGCAGTTCTAGTTCACTACAGTGGAATCTCACCTAAATCGTGCAAGGATGGTGGGAAAATGGCTATTTCATTTCCACTTAATATCACTGAGCAGAGGAAATAAACGTAAACCTTGGAAATAGGCTTCCAGCCACATATCGGGGGCTTGTTCTTGCCTGTAGCTGGCTTCTTCCTTACGTGGCTCTCAGCATTTGAGAGTGCCAGGAGTTTGGGGTGCAGTTCTTCCAGTTGTTGTAAAAGATTCTGGGGTATCAGGGAAGAAGTCTGGAGGTTAGCAGCTTTTGTGCCTCCGTTCTTTAATCTTAACTTACCGTCTGCAATTGTTTCCACAGTCTCTCCTACATCTGCCCTCTACCTGTCATTCTTAGTAACCCAGTTTAGTGCAGCCGTTTCCATCTCTTGGGACTACTGTTGGCGATTTCATACTTCCATATTCTCCTCTTCCCATCTCCAATTTTTCACCTATACCGCTCCTGATTTTTTCTCCCGCCAGAGCATTAATTAATAATCTATTCTATCTACAACACTGTGCTATGTGGTGTTATTCCCTTACTTAAAAATCTTTACAGCTTTCTTTTGCCTATTTAATAAAGTCCAAATAGACCCAGTAAGGCTACTCTCCTAGAATTATCTCCTAGTATGCTCCATCCTAAGTGCTATGCCTCAGTAACATGGTTTTCTGAATGTAGTGCGCATTTCCACATCATTTTATGTTTTTTTAAAGCTGCTTTCTCTGCCAGGAATGTTTTCCCCCTTATTTTCCTGTCAAATGCTTGCTAGTTCTTCAAGACCAAATTTAAAAGTTTTTTTTTCATGAAGTATTTCCCAATTGCTCCTCTCATTCACCTTAAAAGTAGGATTAGTGGCTCTTTTCTGTGTCTTTCACTTATACCTTTACTACAGTCCTTCATCTATTACATATTTCAGTCATCGGCTACGTGGCAGGCACTATGATAGACGTGGAGGATGAATGACACAGGCAAAGACCCTGTCCACAAGGAGCTCATCTTCTTTTATTTTGGCCTGAGCAACTACAATGATAGATTTGTCAGTTACTTGAGAAAGGCCATGAGGGGAAACAGGGCTGGGGGTAAAATCAAGAATTCAATTTTTGGAATACATTCAAGAGATCTATTGTACAATAAGGTGACTATAGTTACTACTGATATATTGTATTTTCAAAAATTGCCAAGTAAGATGATTTTAAATGTTTTCATCACAAAAATGATATGTATACGATGCAATGTGTATATTACATAGTTTGAGCCATTCTTCATGTATACATATTTCAAAACATCCAGTTACACACAATCAATATATATATAATATTTATTTAAGTATATAATATATATAATTTTTATTTAAATAAGTAACTTTTTAAAAAGAATTCAGTTTTTGACCTGATTGTGAAACACTATTGGATATACACATAGAGGCACAATGTGGCTAGATGAATGAATGAGTCTAACATACAGCTGAAAAGGTATGTAATTGGGAATTGTCAAATATATGTCTAGAAGGGTCCTTAAAGTCATTAGATGAATGAGATCTCCTGCGAGAATGAGAAGAGAAGAAATCTGAGGACTAAACCAGGGGTCACTTGAATGCTGGAAAGAAAAGCCAGCACAGGAGATCATGGGGAGCAACCAGTGAGATGGAAGGAGACCCAAAATACAGTGATAAATGAAGAAGGTGTTTTAGGAAGGAAGGTTGGGCCCAACTACGTCAGTGTTTCTGATGATTTGAAGATGAAGACTAAGAATTTATCTTTCAATTGGTCATGAGCTGGTCATTGGGGACTCCACCAATAGTTGATTTGTGGAATCAAAAGCTGAACAGGAGTGAGTAGAGGAAAGAAAGAAAAGAGAGGAAGCAGAGGCAGCAAGTATAGACAATTATTTCTAGTGTTGTAGTGTCAAGGAGGTAGACAAGTCAGGCAGTTGGTGGCAGGAGGAGATATGAGTGGGAGATCCTATATTTATTTGCATGATGGTGGATTGACCCAGTAGAGATGAGAGAAAGGACAATTGCCGCAGCAGTATCCTTCAATAGGTAAGAAAACAGTTGTTCTTAGATAGGAGCACTGACCATTGATTCACTTTAATTAGGGGGAATGCAGAGTAGATGAGCCCAGATGCAAATATTTTGGTACATTTGGTGGTAAAAATGGTGGCAGTGGTTGTGGAAATTCTCACTTTTTTTTTCTTTTTTCCTGACTGAAGTAAAAAGCCACTTCAGTTGAGAGTCAGAAACAGGGAAAAGCCTTAGAGGTCTGTGGAGAAAAGAAAGAGTAAAATAACGATCTAGGAAAAGAGAGAGAATTCATCTTCCTTGTATTCTATTTCTTTTCAATTCTCTTTTCCACTGGAACTCCCCTCACTGAACTTCCAACAGGGGCTTTTCCCCAGAGAAGGGTCTTGAAAAATATTGGCTGCATTAATTAATTGGAAGCTCTTGTCTTTCAAATCTGGACCTAGGTGGGTCAATGGTTCAAGCTGTTTCAGAGGCTTTGGATAGTTAGACCACTCTCCTTTGTAAAGTTCACCCAAACCCCTTCCATCTTTCTGTATTTTAAAGTAGTAATTTAGCACACTTGCATCTGAGCCACATTTTGCAAAAATATGTTTCTGTTGACATCAGATAAGAGTTGAGTTGTGAAATACATCTCTTCAAAAGATTAACTATGCTTCCAAAAAGGCTCTTTGTTGTGAGATTTGCTACCAGATGGGAAATTCTAGGCTCTGGGTGTTAACAGTATTCTTGTGATTGCAGAAAAATAGCTTCATTTTGTGTAAGCAAAATGAACATATACATGTGAAACATGATGACATTGTAAGTAAATATGCAAATAAGAATGGAAAAACATAGTTAAATTGCTTATGGAGTAGAGAAATGAAAATGGAAGAAGGTTGTTTGTTAATTAACCAGAGCATGCTTAGAAAATATTCTCCTTACCACTTGCTTTCCCAGCATGGTTTCAGGAGCTGGGCTGGCAGAAGAAATATTTGATACAGCCCTAACTCTCAAAGATGGTACAGTTTTGGAGAGAAGCAGTCCTTGTTTTAAAGCATTGGAAAAGTGCTAATATAAGGTGTGGCAGCAATTTTGAAAGCAGCAGAAATCTAGTTTGGGCTGATTTAGTTAGGAAAGGCTTCCTGGAGGAGGCAGACCTTATACACTGGCAAATTCTCATTTCTTTAAGTGTAACTTTTGTTTGGAGGGTTTGCTTTGATAAAGCAGAAACTCTCTGGCTTTAAATTCTTATTATACTGGGCTTTCTCTTGAATTAATTCTCTATGAGTATAAATTATGTCCCTTCAACTGCAGTGTTCGTTATTCAACAGACATGTTTAGAGCCTACTAAGTGGCTTGGCACTATGGGTGCCCTTGTGAACAATTTGGTGTCTGCCTTTGAAAAAAATCATAGTATATTAGAGGTCAGCTAGTATGCTTCCTATTTTTTTTTAAACTCAATTATAGTAAAAGTTTCCACTTCTTGCTAAACTATATGTCAATTGTTTCCCTCTCTTTGAGAAAAATGTCTTTTTAGGTTGATCTATAGAAGGTACTGGCAAAAACACTTGCCCAGTAAGGCGCCTGAGCTGCTGCTGGATGGGGAAGGTTGAGGAGTTATACAGAGCACCTGCCAGGTGTGCACCAGTGAACCTATTTTAAGTTTAGTGTCTAAGCAGGAAATGAATTTCTTTTCAGAATGGGCTTCCCCTCCCTCTTCCACTGTAGAAGATGCTAATTGTTGAGAAGCTCCACTTGCAGCAGATTCTGGGCTCTTAGGTATAGAAGAACAAGGAAAGACTGCTCCTTTTCATTTAGCACACATTTATCAGTCACCTGCTGTGTACAAGGCACTAAGAGACGAGGAGGGTGCACAGCAATGGCACAGGGTCTGCCCTCTGCAAGCTTATATAGGTTGAGGTATACCTTATCTGAAATGCTCAGGACCAGGAGGGTTTGGGATTTCAAATTCTTTAGAATTCTGGAATATTTGCATATACTTAATGACATGCCTTAGAAATGGGACCCAAGTCGAAACACGAAATTCATTTATGTTTCTTATGCACCTTATACACATAGCTTGGAAGTAATCTTATGTAATATTTCAAAATAAATTTGTGCCTGAAACAAAGTTTCAATTGCATTTTGATTTCAACTCATCACATAAGGTCAAGTGTGGAATTTCCCACTGTGGTGTCATGTCGGTGCTCAAAATGTTTTGGATTTTGGAGCATTTTGGATTTCAATTTTTTTTATTAGCTATCCTCAACCTGTAGTCTATTATAGACAATAAGTAAACAGAGAGATACATAATAGTTTGTGTACTGATTATTGTTAGGAAGAAAAACAAGCTGTGTAAAGCAGAGTAAGGGGGAATGAGAGAGAAAAGGAGAAGCAGTGCTATTTTGGATTGAGTGCTCAGAGACATCTACTCTGATGATGTGAAATTTGCACAGAGACATGGAGAAAGCAAAGTAATGAGGAGCATGTGGGTCAAGAAAGAAGCTCATTCCAGAAAAGCAAGTCACTTAATGAAGGCTAGGAGCATAGGCACTGTCCAACCAGCAGGTGCAAAAGATGACCTCTGAGGGAGGCTAGCATGGCTGGTGTGGCCGGTCGTGTGACTGGAGAGGACAGTAGGGAGGGGATGGCAGCAGCGACCTGCAGTGTGGGACTCACAGAAGCACAGTATGAACTGGCCAGATCTCTCTTCTTAGCCATGCTGGCCAAATATCTCCTATCTCATGGCAAGGACTTGATTTCTTATAGAGTTCTGACTCTGTCATCTCAAAAAGCCCTCTTGTTATTTTCAGGAAGTCCTGAGGGTGTGACTGCTTAGCTTATAAAAACCTTCACAGCTTCCTTCAGGGCACTTGGGAGAGGAGCTCATTCCTTCCCATGTCCCTTAGGGTCCTGGAGAATCCAGTTCCTGCCACCTCCCCTGCTCATTTTGAACCAGGTGTCACCCCCTCTTCATCCATTGCATTTCCTCCACCATGGCAATTTCTTCTGATTCCTCCTTTTGCTTCCAGATGCTTTTCAGACCCTCCTCACTCAGCAGACCACATGGCTTGTTTCTGCTCCTGCTCCTGCTGTATGTCCTAATATTGGAACCCTTGACTCAGAAAGATCTTCCTGTGCTACCTAATACAAAAGTAGCTTCACCCTTCACAACATCACCTTGCTTCCTTCATATCTCTTAACTTTCTTAATATTAATTTTCTCCATATTCACAAAATCTCAAAGTATCTCAGTTATTTAATTGTTTATTAAATCTTGGCTTGTGTGAGCAGAGACTTGCCTTGTTCACTGTTGTCCCCCTGAAGATCTGTCAGGATGCTTGCCATATAAGAGGAATCCTACATTAACTATAAATATTGGTGCATGAGAGAAAGAATATAGATGCCCTAAGTTTAACAGACCCTAAAAAATGATCACAGTCAGGATTCTGGAGGGTAAAACTAAGTAAGCAGTATACTTAAAAAGTTTTACCTTAGCAAGGCTTACTTCTGTCTGGTTGCTACATTATATCTTCCAAGTTTGATCCACTGACCCCTTTTTATTCCAATAGAGAGAATAATCTGGTTCAGACTATTTTCATTTTAATGTCTATCTCTAGTGTGTCTGAATGAATTAATATAGACCCAGTGTGGAATTGCTTGGAGAAAAGGTGCTGGCATTTTGAAACTGCAAGACTCTGATTTTGTTTAAACGATGCATTGTTCAGGCATTCATTGGATGACAATGTGAGAAATGATTTTTCCTGCCTTTGCTGTCAGGTGGTCTGATTCACTGAGATGTAGAGGGGGCAGGAAGGGGTACACCTACGGAGAGAGAATTGAACAATGAATGCACTGGTTTCTCTGGAATCAAGTAAAAAAAGTAAAATTTGATTTTATGTTTATTCAGCCACTGGGAAGAACACAGCTGTAATAATAATCCACGAAGGACAGACATTTGACTTGAATACTTTCTCAATTGTAAGTTGTGACTTGAAATGGGGATTAATCCCTGGCCTGCCTCTGGACTCAGGCTCTTGTCCTTTTGGAGTGGGGTCAGTTTTCCAGCAAAGAATAAAATCTAGCGTGCCTGAATTTTCACCAGGGGAGGTGGGAGAGGAACACAGTCCAGAAGAATAAGTGGGTTTTCTTTTCTTTTCTTTTTTTTTTTTAAAGCAAGAGCCAGAACATTGAAACCTGTCTTTCAATTACTCTGTTGAAAGAACAAATTTAAAAAATACCTGTTTGTAAATGGCAAAATGAATATAAAATAAGTGAAAGCACAAATAGAGGTCCTGTTTTAGTGTAGGCAAACTGATCCACAGAGATCAAATATATCCTCAACTCTAACTCTCTCATCTGCATATATACAGATGGGAAAGTCATTTCATCTGCTCCGGGAAAAAAACAACAAAACTAAAACACTAACAGAACCCACACTATTTGCTTATTTCATATTTGAAATGAAAGCCTTTCAGCTTCTAATTAGTCTCACCAAATGGTGTTTAACTTTAAAATGAAAGTTTTGTCATTATCATGGTTTAATTTTGGTTGACCTTTGATCCTTCCTTCCTCATCTATTGCTGTAGATTACTACACTGTCTGGTATGGTAGCCAGCAGTCATATGTGGCTATTTTAATTCAAATTAATTTAAATTTAATAAAATTTAAAACTTACTTGCTCAGACATCATCACTACTTTAAGTGTTCAATAGCCACAAACTACTAACTACTGTATTGGACAGCATAGATATGGGGCACATCCCTCATCACTGAAAATTCTGTTGGGATAGCACTGTTCTAGAAACTAAAGGCATGAATTGGAAGACAGCATGGTACAAGAGAATTTTCAACATATTTTTTAGCCAAGGGAATAATTTCTTGACCAAAATTGTACATGGAAACTCAATATATACAAACGATAGTTATGGAGCTGCTCTTGCTAAAGTCAAAGTGGAAAGTTCTGGATCCTTGCTCATTTACCACCTATTCTAGCCCCTCAGTGCCATGCCCAAACCTTCCAGGTCATCAGAGAGCAAAGGTTGAAGATCACAAGTGCAGTTGGTAAGGTATCATTTTCAGAGTGAGCACACCCAGGTTTGAATTTTGCCTCTTCCTCTTACTAGTTTTGTGAACTTGGAGTTCTTGGAAATTTCTAAGAGTCAGTTTTCTTACCCGTAGCATACATCAACTATCTCTGAAGGTTGTGAAGGCAAGTTTAATTTTCTCATTTTCAGATGAGGAATTGAAACTTGGCAGAACTGCATGCCCTCCAGACGGCCATCCAGCGGAGGCTGGAGCCGGGACCAAACCCAGTCCTCTCTCAGTGCCATTTCACTCCACTGCTCTACAATTTCCTGTTCAAATTGAAAATTTTCAAGCCAAGCCACTTTTTAAAAACTAGCTGTCTAGATGTCACTTATGATTTTTTATTTCCTGGATCAATATAACATGTGAATACTTCTAAATGTACTGAAGCAGAAGTTGACACCCTTGAACTGGCAAATGCTGTTGGAGTAAATCAAATCTTTGATACCCTTCATACTTCTTTGATATGCTTCATGTTCTTCTCTTTGCAGACGATGGAAAATAAAAACAACAAGCAAGTGAAACTTCCTGACTTGCCAACCTTGCTTAAAAAATAAGTGATATTTTTTCAAAAATCCTCTTCAGTGGTGGGACTAGAAGCCAATCTGATTGTGAGTTTGGAAAACTCACTCCTTTTCATGGGGCTGAGCATGAACTCAGCTGGCCTGTGTGACCTCTGCCACTTCCAACCACAGCTGATCATGCAGGGACAATTTTGACAGATGTAGTAGAAAGATTAGTGGCTCTCAATATTGAAGTAACTATAAAATGATATTAGGGTAGGATAACCAGGAATGGCAGGAATTTTATGATTATGATTATGATTATGTGGCTTTCTTTAATTTGATCCAATGCTCCTTCCCCTGCAACTTCTGCTTCCATATGATTAATAACTATTTTTGAATCAATGAAATAATGATCATTCTTTAATGCCTTAGTACAAACTATCTTATTAAAAGTTATGCAGCCTGGTCCAAAGATGGAAAAGGATAGAGGATGGGGCCAGAGTCTGCCAGAGCGCTGCCAAGAAGGGCATGACCAGTGGAGACACTTGAGTGGATGGATGCTGTGTGTCCTGGAATATACGTGAAGTTGAGGTACAGACATGGCATTGACTATGAGTAGAGCAGTGCAGAAAGAAAGAAAGGAGCAAACTTTAGAAGCCTCACAAGTTTTCCTAGAGTCATCCCTGTGAGCTTCATATGCTATCTGTCCTTAGGAAATGCTTCTTGTATATGGAGCACTGCATGCCTAAGATATTTTTAATGTTTTACTCTGCCAAGTACAGCAATAAGAAGGAATTTCCAGGTAGAGAAACAGGAGAATTGGAGGAAATTCTTAGAACTGTGCACATAAGGCAATTCCGTTGCAGCATTATTTGCTGTGGTCCTTTGAGAAAACTAAGTGTTTATTGCCATGATTGCAAATCAAGTGTCTTTTTCTAGGGTTTGGGAAGGCTTACACTGGTTCAGGACCAAAATGAAGCTAGAACTAGAACTTTCCCAAGAAGGCACGAATGAATGGATGCATGAGTCTCAAGTTGCACTGGCAACACTTTGGAGAAGTTTGCTCTTCCGAATCATGGGGATTGTTTAAGCTCTCATCCCACTGGCTGGCTGTATGGAAGTTATGCATTTTGTGGAAGGTGACCTGACTAGACTTTGTACAGTACCTTCAGATTAATAGTGAAGTCCTCTAACATGTTTTCTGAATCTATCAGTGAAAGAAGAGAGATGCCTACCAGTGCAGAGGAAAGAAGTGGATATATTTTCAGTCTTTTTATTTCTGTCATGCAGATGACTCAGGTATGAAAACAAGAAATTCTTCCTAATGTAGATTAGAGAACTCAGGCTTCATACTATAAGCAAAACAAAAATCAAAGTTTCATCACCAACAAACTGTGCTATCAGTTGGTGACACCATTATCCACATCCTTTGCCCAAGGCAATACTGATAATAAGGCTATGTTTAGTGAAATTTAGTGAAAGTGACTGCTTTGGGGCTATTTATTTATTTATTTTTGAGATGGAGTTTTGCTGTTGTTGCCCAGGCTGGAGTGCAATGGCACGATCTTGGCCCACACAATGTCCGCCTCCCAGATTCAAGCAATTTTCCTGCCTTAGCCTCCTGAGTAGCTGGGATTATAGGAATGCACCACCACGCCAGGCTAATTTTGTATTTTTAGTAGAGACGGGGTTTCTCCATGTTGGTCAGGTTGGTCTCGAACTCTCAACCTCAGGTGATCCACCCACTTTGGCCTCCCAAAGTGCTGGGATTACAGGCATGAGCTACCGTGCTCAGCCTGGGGCTCTTTATAAACTGTTGCACCAGAAGTACGTCTCTTGTAGTTTATTTTTATGTCATGATAATAGCTGCAAGGCTTTACAGCTAAAGGATTCCTCTCTTATATAGTTATTTCCAGTAGTGTGAATAATAGATATTCTAGTGGTAGTAGTACTAGTAGCAAAACTACTTTTCTGCAGCTAGGATTCTGTGAATCCTATTACTTTTACTTCAGCTACTCCTATTATTGTTCTATCACTAATTGTGTAGGTGTTGGGTGTCAGGGCTTTTGATATACAATGTTTAATGGTTACAGTCATTCTGTGAAATGTGTAATATAATTGTTATTTTATAGAAGAGGAAACTGAAATTCAGAAAAACCGATATATCCACGCGAATAAATTGCTGACACGGGATTTGATCTTAGATGCGTCTGCCTCCAAAGCTCATGCTTTTGCATCACACTTTGTCCTTCATCTGCCCCTCACACTGTGGCCATTGCTCCATAATCTCTATCTTCAGAGGATCTATATTAAGATGTACACAGCCCAAGGAGTGTGAACTTCAAAGGGCTATGCCGGAAGTCCAGATGGTTGTCCAAAAATGGCCTGTTTCCTTTGTGTTCACTGGCTTGTCTTGAATGCTTCACAGTTACCTTAATGTCATTTCAAAGGCAATTGAGGGAGCATCCGTGGAGATAAGCTGTGCCTGCAGCCTGTTGCTGAACGCATATTAAGTTCTATTCATGGATTTCCTGGCAACCAGAGCCCTGTGACGCACGAAGTCAGTGAGCTTGCGTTGTACTTATGTAGAGAAATTAAATCACTTGGATTTTATTATTAATATTTTTAGAAAGTCTCACTAGATTAGCTGTTTGAAATGCATTGTTTTCTGAGTTCCTATCAGCAGCTGGTCCCCGTCACATCTGAAGTAATTGAGGATTCTAATTTTCACAAATGCTTCAGTGAGAGATTATCTCCGTTTATATATATATATATATATATATATATATTTTACAATTAAGTTTTTAGTTGGGAAATAAGGAAATTAAAAAAAGGAAAGTCGCTCTAGGAGCTTGTGCTCCTAGCAAAGTTCTCAAACTTGATACAAACATAACATAAATGAGTAGCAAGCATCCTGGTGAGAAGCGACAACTGGGCTCTTTTGCTTCAAAAGGGCATGGTAAAACTGAAGAATGTAATTTAAATAAACCCAGCTCTTCACAAGAGATTTCATAAGGGTGAAATATTTTCCATTTTAGGGTTCACTGAATATACTGTTTTACAGGCTTAGAAAATTGTCGCATTTCTTCTTCGTGGTCCCAACCAGCCTAAAGTGGTACAGATGTTTCTTAAGTTTTTTTTTTCAAGTTTTAATTTGTGTTTTATTGGACATATAAGCCAAATATATGTGTGGTCTGCTATAGGGGTATGAGTGTGGCATGCCAATGCATGGTCAAACACATGCATATACACATACACATGCACACACATAACTCTTTGGGAATATCAACAATTTAGGCATCTGATTTCTGCACTTATATTCTTCATAGGAGGTATCTCTAAGGCAGATTTCTTAAAAAAACATCTTTGGGTTAAACATTCAAATGAACATGACATATTTGAAAGTGATCAACTTGAGAGAGTGACCACTTAATCCAATGATTTTGCTTTGCTTGGAATACTTTTAAAACTTCAGTTTTAAAGTTGGCTTTAGTGGCACATTTTTAAAAAACACCATTAATGATGACAAATATTTCTTTGAAAATACATTCTGTTTGTGCTCCTTGAGTGATGATTAAAACTGGAAATTAGCCATTAGTGTTCCCATTACCCAGTACCAAATGTGAACACATTTGGGGCTACTAATGCATGAGTCTCAAAAGGAGCTTAGGTTGTCACAGTGAATGACACACACAGTGAAATGGCAATCTGAGGGGTCAGCCCAACCTACCAGTGCCTTTGATGTGGTAAAGACATCAGAAGGGTTCCTTTATGTGAATGCAGTTGCTTATATGATTGTCATGGCAAACTTAGAGTATTTCCAGTTAACAATGGTAACCAGAAAGGTAAACTGAGGGTTTTCACAAATGCTTAAGATATACAATCTCATTGACTACTTGGAACCAAGAAATTAAAAAGTACCATCCATCAAATCTCCATAAAAATTATCTAAATGTTCTCTGCTACAGCTATTTGTTTTCCATAAAAGTAACATATGTAAGTAAACAGCAAGATATTGGTTACCTACATGTTTTACCCATATTTTAATTATCCCCAAAATAATTTGGAGAGTCTTACAATAAAATCTTTAAGAAAAGTGTAAATAAATAAGAGTGACATAGGATAATACTTATGCTAGAAAATACAAAAACTTCTTAGCAGTCAAAGTTTCTAGAAGATCATTGTAGGTTACCTAATCTCATAATCTTATGTGAATAAGCATTTCAGTTCCTCAAGAGCATCAGAAGGAAGTCTCCATGAGGGTTTTTGTATAACTCATATTGAACTATATAATGCTCAGAATCTTTGCTAGAAATTTTACAAAAATTAGAGTTTTTCTTAAAAAGTTGTTTCTTATATAGACAATTGACAAAAACAAGAACATAATGCAACCAGCCCAATTGTCCCATTGAACTGATGTTTACAGACTTTTAAAATAAACATAAAACTTGAAACTTACGTTTGCCTTATCTGAGTTTTTTCCTCAAAAAACCGACCCTCAGGACTCCCAGCCAGTGTGAAGGAGCTGGAACTCACTAGATCATCACATCCAGACAAGAAGCCAGACCCCTCATCTCCCATGATTTCCTTACCCTTCTCTAATTCCTGTTTACCCACACATGTAGTTAGATTCCTATACTGGTATATAAACCCCAATTTTACTCTGCAGGGAGACAAATTTGAGACTGATCTTCCATCTCCTTGGCTGTAGCATCTGATAAAAGCCTTCTTTCCTGGCAATTCTCATTGTCTCATTGATTGGCTTTCTGTGTGGAGAGCAGGAGGACCCAGGCCAAACCCCTGATGTTTCAGTAACAATAATATTAAAGCAGAATTCAACTAAAGTGTAGATCTAGGTTCTTTGGGATAACTCTTGGATTTGACTTGTGCCCCAAGCCATTTTGAACTCCAAGTATGCCAGACACATGGACACATGACCTGAAGCCACAGTTAGTCAAAGCCTCTTGGTCATGGTGAGTTGAGGGTATGAATTACTCTCTGCTTCATCTCCTTTGCCACCACATTTAGAAGAAGCCTAATTTGTAGCAGTGATTGATAAAATGTGCCCCTTAGAGCCTCCACTGGGACCCCTATGGTCATCATGGGCTATCACAGCACTTACTCTGCTTATAGCCAGAACAATTCCAATTCTACACATCACTTTTTCAAGTGAATTCATGTCCACAAAAGCAAAAGGTTTGGAAACTACTTTTTTATAGGCTGATATCAGCAGCTCATTCACTCTTGGTGAGGAGTTTGGCATGAAGGCTTGCTTATTTAGAGAAATGAGCAGTTTTCAGACTTTCAAACACTTCTGCACTCTCCAAAATCACTGATTATGCATGGATCTCATTTCAGTGTTAGTTTAATATTTCATATTAATGGCCACCTGTTGCCAGATGGGAAAGCAATGATGGTGTCCAATGAAGTATGCCCTTACAGTGCCGCACATGGCTTACAGGGCTCCTTTGGGAAAACAGACCTCTGCGTGTTTTCAGCAAAAATTAATTATTTTGGTATGAATGCACCAGTTTTCCTCCAAGTGACTAGATGTCAATAAACTGGAAATAACTTGTCTTTTAAGAGACTTTAATGTTAGTGTAAATTTGTGTGTGTGTGTGTATTTCAGGGTGGGTGAAAGAAATGACAGAAGATATTTATCCTTTCTGGCAATGTGCCAATTCAAAGGAATTTAAAAAGATCTCAAAGAATGACTGATTTCACATAGAATGTAATTTTGGATCTAAGCCACCATAGGAATTCTTTTTACTTCTGTCATCGTAGCTTTTCGTTGAAAGACTGTATGGGAATAGCTGAAAAAAAATGATTCATTACTGAAAGAAGGGTATCCAGGAGATAGGATCTAGATGGTCTTGCTGATGGCAAGAGAACCTTGATTAAGATTTGCCAAAACTGACTGAGGAAACTAGGGGAAGACAGTGAAGTCCAGTGTTTCTTTCACTTCTAAAATTTACCCACCTCTTTTAGAAAATATTTTAAGTTTCAAAAAAATCCATTAGAATTATTCAAAATTTCAAATCTTAAAACCAAATACTTTTTTTTCTTTTTATATGTAATACCACCATTCATTTGAATGTATTGGTTTTTATAATTTCCACACTCTGATCTTTGTATTGTTAACATATAGAAATTAATTCACTACTTGTCTTAGCCTGAAAATATCCAGAATTATGTATTCTTAAAATTTAAGAATCTAAAATAAATAATAATAAAATAAATAATATTTTTATGTCACTAATGTCTTTGATAATCTTTGATAATTCCTATATCTCCATTAAAAATAATACTTAGGTTATTACTATATTCTGTTTTTCCCATTTTAACCTTATATTATTTCATATATCTCCATGAGTCATCATGGCTCACATGTGTGATTTAAAAACCTGCATAGTATATATTCATGTTAACAAATCTTATTTGCTTAGCCATCACAAGGTTTTCTTAAAATGAGGATGAAATGGTAATATTCATGAAGGGCTTAGTACTATGTGTCTCATAATAAGTGCTAAATAAACATTTGTTTAAATAGATAAATTGTCTTATTTTTGATAATTTTTCTTGCTTAATATTTTTGAATTATAAATCATACCTCACTGTCTTTAAATATTAAATGTAAAATAAAGATTCTAGGCTACTTCTTTGTGATATGATTCTTCAAACAGAAATACCAGGTAAAAAGCTCTGGTTGTTTTAATAGCTTTTGCTTCGCAGTATTTTCTAATCTACAGCATATCTATAGATTATAGGCACCAATAGTGCAGTTAGTAATGTCTCTGTTTCTTCATGGTTCCACCAACTTTGGGTTTTATCACTATTACTTAATTTGCTAACTTATCAGGCATGTTTCTGGACAATTGAACAAATTGCAGGACATAAAACTTCTGCATCAGAATCACTTAGGATGTTTGTTAAAAATGTCAGAAACCTGGCTTTCTTGCAGATCTACTCAAAACATATCTTGAGGTAGGATTTGAAAATCCCAAGGTAAAACAAGATTTCAAGGCAATTCTTAAGCACTTCAAAACTTCAGAAACAATTCCTTATAATTATCTCAATTTATTTTTCTTCAACCGAGAGTAAAACTCAGCACACTGTTTTAGACTTGCAGATACTATAGGGAACTGGTAGGTTTTCATAGTAGTAAATGAATCTCTTAAATCTTTGCTTTCCCTCCCTGCATCTCTCTGAGCTAAAATAGTGTGGGCGATTATCTGTTTTAAGTGAATTTGTTGCTTATGGTTTGATACATAAATCCTTTTAGAGGGCTAGATATTACAAAAAACAAAATCTTAATAATTGAGGGAAAATGCAAGTTGCAATTGCATCTGATTTAGCTGTTACACATCCTATTAGTATACCCATACAAGCTAGTGTTGAGAAATGAAATGAAAGATGTAGTCACATGGTTATCAGAAATGATTGCCAAATGAGTTGGCAGAAGGAATGGCAGTTTTCTTGGGGAGAAATAGAAACACAATACCATGGTAAAATAAAATAAGATAACGAAATTAACCAGAGACATCTGATATATTTTATATACAAGGATATGTTGTAAGTCATTCATTAAGTCATTTTGGTTTAATTCACTCTATCTCTAAAACTTTCCTTTCATTTTTACGTTTATATGAGATCAGTATAAAAAAAGGAAAAAATGGCTGGGTGCAGTGGTTCATGCCTGTAATCCCAGCATTTTGGGAGACCGAGGTGGGTGGATCACCCCTGAGGTCTGGAGTTCAAGACCAGCCTGGTCAACATTGTGAAACCCCATCTCTACTAAAAATACAAAAAAAATTAGCTGGGCGTGATGGCAGGTGCCTGTAATCCCAGCTACTCTGGAGGCTGAGGCAGGAGAAACACTTGAACCCGGGGCAGTGGTGGTGGGCGGGGGTGGGGGGCGCGTTGCAGTGAGCTGAGATCACACCATTGCACTCCAGCCTGGGCAACAAGAGCAAAACTTCACCTCAAAAAAAAAAAAAAAAAAAAAAAAGAGAGTAGAAATAAATTGTAGATAGACCAGGCTGAGGAAAGAGTCCAGAAATGAAGAAAGTACAGCAATGAAAAGTGATTATAGTGGACTCAGAAAAAAGTTAATGACATAAAAAAAAACTGATAAAACAGTAGGTTACAAATACAGTATAGTAAGCAATTTTATTGTAGGTACAGATGAAAAGTAGTGCTTTGGTTTCACGCCTTTAATACAATTTTTATTTCTAAATATGCCCAGTCATGTGTAGAGTTAAACTAAAATGAAGGAAGATAGCAATGAAGGGATAAACTATTGTTTCCCAACCTGTAAAAGCAGGAAGACACTCACTGCCAGTAAAATAAGAGAGAAAGAGATTTATTTAGGAAGGAGTCTTTAAGAGCCATTTTGAGAAAAGAGATTAGATTTTGGAGAAAAAATGCAGGATTACATTTTTCTGGCCCTTACTAAGTATAGACTTACACAGGGAGTAGAAGGGAACTAACATTTCTCCAACAATTTGTGTGGATAGGCCCTGAGCTAGAAATTTTATACAAGTTTTCTCATTTACTTTTTCTAAAAAATTGGTGAGCAAATAATAGCATGCACTTTTAACATTCCAAACAAGGCATAAAATCCACAGTGTTTGGGAATCTTGCATACGTGGAGAGATACTTAATCCTTTAGCCTGATCCTTGGAGCTTTTATTATTATTATACTTTAAGTTCTGGGATACATGCACAGAAAGTGCAGGTTTGTTGCACATGTATACGTGTGCTGTGCTGGTTTGCTGCACCCATCAATCCATCAACTACATTACGTATTTCTCCTAATGCTATCCCTCCCTTGGGCTCCCCACCCCCCTCTAGACCCTTACCCCCTGACAGGCCCGATTGTGTGATGTTCCCCTCCCTGTGTCCATGTGTTCTCATTGTTCAAATTCCACTTAGGAGTGAGAACATGTAGTGTTTGGTTTTCCATTCTTGTGTTAGTTTGCTGAGAATGATGGTTTCCAGCTTCATCCAGGTCCCTACAAAGGACATGAACTCATCCTTTTTTATGGCTGCATAGTATTCCATGGTATATATGCAGTCTTTATCCAGTCTATCATTGATGGGCATTTAGGTTTGTTCCAAGTCTTTGCTATTGTGAACAGTGCTGCATTAAACATACGTGCGCATGTGTCTTTATAGTAGATTGATTTATAATCCTTTGGGTATATACCCAGTAGTAGGATTGTTGGGTTGAATTCCTTGGAGTTTTAAATCTTCTTTCAATTCCCTATTTATCTCCTACCCTAAGATTCTTCATGTCTTTTCAGCCTGAGAAAATGTCAATATTATCAATGATTAGAGAGAGAGAGAGAGAACATACTGTAGTATCTTTGGACCTCATTAAACATTTTCTACCATGTCATTTTAATGGGTCCATTGTATTCTTACACAGCAACATGTTTAAAAAGGAGACTTTAAAGTATAGAGTTAGTTGAAACACAGTGGAAAAGCATTTTCCTGAATGGGGCATCAGCATTTCTTTTTCTGAACCTGTGTCCTCTTCCCCTACCTTGGCTTAATAAGGGACGACAGGCCACATAGCATTTCAATTTGTCCATCTCTAAAATATCTGTTGGTTACTCATCTCTCTTCAAGGCTTATGGTAATGTGTCATAGCCACATATTAGGCAAGCCATAAAAATGCAGATTAGTTTAAATGACAGTGATTTAGACTTATACAATTTTAGAGGTAGAATAGGTTTTAGAAATTAGGCTACCAACTATATTGTGTAGAAAAGATGTCTGAGGCCCAGGGAATTTAAGGGTAGAACCAAGATTAGAACCTGGTTCTCAAATCCTAGTCTCATGCTCGTTCTATTTGAAACAGCCTTTGTAAAGTTATGACGGACACAGTGTAAGACTTCATCGTCTCCACCTTGCTTCCAACCTCCAGGCTGCCCTTGTTCGTTCGTGGGCATAGGCTGAACTACCTTTGGGAGAAACTGAGTTTGTAGTTTATAGTCTAAACAAAGACCACCTTTCCCAGAACAGATCTCCTTTTTGCCTGGGGACTAGACTAACATTAGCCACAAGATTAGAAATTATGGTTTAGGAGTCATGCACTGGAGGCTGCAAGATTCTGACCCTCCCTAAACTGCTCCTAAGATCAGGGCTTGAGATATTTTGCAGACCCTTCACTTGATGGATCAGCTGGCACCATGCAGTTAGATAAACTGGCTCATCTGATCTTGTGGCCCCATCCAGGAACTGACTCAGTGCAAGAAGACAACTTTGATTCCCTCTGACTTCAGCCCTGACCAATTAGCACTCCTGGCTTACTGGCTCCCCTCTACTCACCAAGTTATCCTTAAAAACTCTGTTCCCCGAATGCTAGGGAGGGGAAACTGATTTGAGTAGCAATAAAATTCTGGTCTCCCACACAGCTGACTCTGCGTGAATTACTCTTTCTGTATTGCCACTTCCCTGTCTTGATGAATTGGATGTGTCTAGGCAGTGGGCAAGGTGAACCCCTTGGGCGGTTACATTGTCACAACTGATTTCCAAAGAGATCATTTTTTCTGGACAGTGAAATAATAATAATCTTGCCTTTCATATGCATTATATTTTTAGATCCATTATATTCTCTGACTGGATTCTCTTAACAACCCTCTAAGGTAAGCCTCATGATCCTCATTTTTCCCCGTTGGGAACGAAGGCAAAGGAAGATTAAAATGTGCCAAAGCATCACAGATAGTTACAGAGATAGTACAACTCATCATGGTAACATCTTTCATGCCAGAGACTATGTTATGGCCTTTATGTGCATTATCTTGTTTTGTCCTTGCTTGAGTGAGTAGCCCAGCTATTAGTAGCCCAGTTTTACTGAAGAAAAAAAAATTGTAGTGAGATTGAGTTTACACATCTGGGATTCAACATATCTAGTATTCAAATAAATTTGCCAGAGGGGCTATAGCTCAGTGTTAGAGCATTTGACTGCAAATATATACTGCCAGACTTCAAAGCCCACATGCCTAATCACTTTGTCATGTTGCATTTATGTGTTAGTTCAGTCTCATTCAATACTTTATTTATTCACTAAATTGTGAAGGTCTCATTTCGTTCCAGGCTTCATCTCCACGCTAGGTGCTAGGAAGAATAAAACAAGAAATAAGACATGGTTTCTCATCGAGAAAGGGGAATTTTTTTTTTTTGAGATGGAGTCTTGATCTGTTACCCAGGCTGGGTGCAGTGGTGTGATGTTGGCTCACTGCAACCTCTGCCTCCTGGGTTCAAGTGATTCTCATGCCTCAGCCTTCTGAGTAGCTGGGACTACAGGTGCACACCTCTATATCTGGCTAATTTTTTTTAGTAGAGAATGGGTTTCACCATGTTGGGCAGGATGGTCTTGATCTCCTGACCTCCTGATCTGCCAGCCTCAACCTCCCAAAGGCTGGGATTACAGGCCTGAGCCACCGTGCCCAAATGAGGAGGGGGAATTTTATATGTAAAAATATAGTGCAATGACTGTTATAGAAACTTTGATAGAGAAATGTAAAAGGTCAAGTGGGGACAATTTAGTTTGTATCGCTGATTTCTTAGCTTTTTTTTGAGGCAGAATTTCACTCTGTTACCCAGGCTGGAGTGCAGTGAGGCAAACTCTGCTCCCTGCAGCCTCTGCCTCCAGGGTTTAATTGATTCTTGTGGAGGGACTACAGGCACCCACCACCATGCCCAGCTAATTCTTGCACTGTTAGTAGAGATGGGGTTTCACTATGTTGGCTAGGCTGGTCTCAAACTCTTGGGCTCAAGTGATTCTTCCACCTCAGCCTTCCAAAGTGTTGGGATTACAGGTGTGATCCACTGCACCTGGACTGATTTCTTCACATTTAATACTCTTTCTGGAAATCTATGATTCATAGAAGATGAGTTTGGGTGTGTCTGAAGAAATAAGCCATGAATATCAAGTTGAAGTTGGTCTCTGTGGCTGACTCAATGGTTAACCTGACTCTTTCTTCCTTTCCATGAAGAAACTTGATGTAGGCAGAGTTATTTGAATAAGTAAGATTATTGACATGTCATGTGGGGCAATGGTAAGAATTAATAATGAAAACAATCAGAAAGCATTTGCTAAATGTTAAAAACTCCAAAACACAGTCTTAATTATCTCATTAATCACAGATTGATACAATTTCAGAGTTTAAGGTCAAATTTTTGTATTAGTCCGCTTGAATTGCTATAATGAAATGCCACAGACTGGGTGGCTTAAACAACAGAAATTTATTTTCTCACAGTTCTGGAGGCTGAGATGTTCAAGATCAAGGTGCCAGCGGATTCGATTCCCGATGATGGCTGTCTTCCTGGCTTGCAGATGGCTGCCTTCTCTCTGTGTCCTCACAGGGCAGAGTGACCTCTATCTCTTCCTCTTCTTATAAAGCCACTAATCCCATCTTGAGTGCTGGGCCCTCATGACCTCATCTAACACTAGTTACCTCTGAACGGCTGCTTTTCCAAGTACCATCACGTTGAGCGTTAGGATTTCAACACATGAATTTGCAGGGACACAAGTCAGTCCGCAGCAGTGTGATTGTGCAATCAACAATAGTGTGAAAACTATGGTAAATCACACACGTTTATTATTCTGTTTCAAGCCTGAGGAAACCATATTATCTTATACCCTTATGAATTTTAAATTTTTGGTATGACGTTTCTGAGAGATTTGAATGAAAAATTCACCTATTTGCTTAGGTGCTAAAGTGAGTAGCATGGTAGAATTGGCAATAATAAACAAATAAGGAATCACATTCTGGTGGTATGAGTTATAAATGAGAAATTTCTGCCCAAAGTCTTGCAACCAAATAAAAAGTTAGCATAAAAAGTTAAATACCAAAGTCATACCTTAAAGCTGCTAGTAACATTTGACAATGTTGATCTAATTTTGGGATATGTTTGCAGCTAGACTTAAGATTTTATTACAGTGAGTGGAGTAATAAAAATAATCAGAATAGGAGTCTGGTGAGGAATTAAAGTGTTAGCAGTGAACAATTACCTGATGATCACAAATAATGATACTGCAAATTTTTAGAAAATCCAATATTTTATTTTCTAGGCAGAGCAAAAGCAGCTTTTAGTCATAAAGAATGATACATTTAAAGACTTGAAGGTTTGAACTCCAACTCAATATACCTTGACAAATCACTTTTTTGAATTTTCTTATATGTGAAATCTCCCTCCCTCCCTCTTTCCCTCCCTCCCTCCCTTCCTCCCTCCCTCCCCCTCCCTCCTTTTCTTCCTTCCTTTCCTCCCTCCCTCCTTCCTTCCTAACTTAGACTTATTAAGGTTCTATTCTGTGCTCATTAAGGGCACTAGTGCTCAGAAAAAAATTTTCAAAGCTAGAAAAAATTTTTCTCATAAGATGGGCTTAAATAAGATTTTGTATAAGAAAAGGCTGTAAAAGTGTTCAACATTTTGAGTATATTAAATGCTTTTCCCTTTGGACTTGACTTCTGATTTCAGGATTAATAAGGCAGGGGAGTTTTGTTTGTGAGTTTATTCAAAGAAATAAGATTAATGACTTAGATAAGTTAACTGAGTTCATTAAACCAAATTATTTTGTATAGTTTCTCAAGTCTTTTGCATTTTCAGAACAGTGCATTTTACTTTAAAAATAAATGGCATAATACTAATTATATATTCTGAATTTTAGAAAAAGTAGAAACTCTACCTCATTCAACCTTATTATGTATTGTGAAAGTTACCATATAGAATCCACTGAGCCACATAGGGTTTGATGACATGGTAGGTTGACAGCAAAAAGATCAAATTAATACACATTTTGCTCTCATTCCCAGCACCAGGACCTCACGTTAACTGTATGTCTTCCAGGCATTGCAATACCAGTCACTGGCCTTTGGTCACTGTGCACTGACCTCTCAGGGGCTGTGGTGATGGTGATGATGCTGTAAGCCCATGCTTTTTCCAACTTTGTCCCATTATCACTCTTTGTGTTTCCATGGATTAACATATTGAATGAGAAAAGAGAACATGATTGGATGGCTGAAAGAAATTATACCTTTCAGTTTCCCCTGAGAAGCCTCTTGGGACATGGAGGGAGAGAGCAATTCTGCTTTTTAATATGCATTTTCCATAAATGCCTCAGAAATGAGTGCTGCCTCTGAATCACTAAAGCCAATTACATCAATCTATCATAAAAAAGTTCTAAAACACATCTCTTCTCCTACAGAAACACAAAGGAACATGTCCCAAATGTATACTATAAAAGGCTCTCCCATAGTGGAGTTGCTTAGAATTAAGAGCTAAGTAAATTGAATTTCAAATCAAATGGGCCTATTAGTGTAATAATTGTTCAAAATGGGATTCTAGGTCTCAGGTTGTCAATGCTGCAGTATGTTTACAAGCTCTGAGCTTGTCCTTGACATTTTGACTATTGTTTTCTTTTAGGGTATCCATAAGCCAAAAACATGTTATATAAATTCATGTCTATTTCATTCAGGTTTTAACAATTTAACAAATACTCCTAATGTGGTCGTTTTACTCAGACAGCTTGGCCCAGTATTAAATATTGCAAAACTGGTATTTACTGAGAAGAATTTGGATCATTTTTGGAACTTTTTGGGTAAACTAAATTCAATGTAAGCAGAAAACCTGCAAAAGTAAGGCACTTTGTTCGTTTATTAGCTTTTTACATCAGGTTTTCTATGAAAGAAAATAGTTGTGTAGAATTCCATTTTAAGCAAACACTATCATTGTTGATAGCAGTCTCAGGAGAATGAATCAGTGGGTTTCCTTGAGCAATTGTTTGTTTTTATCTCGGTGTATTCTGAACATTTTATAACAGATGTTTCCTTCTACATTTTATCTGCTATAAAGATTAGTGCCCATACACATAGCTCACTTTTTGCAAATTTATCAGACTCTATAGCAAGTGCTTTGTATACTAATATCACTCCTAATTCTATCTTTTCTTATTTGACTTCATTTGATTGATCCCACTTATGACAAATATATTTTACCTTGTTACATTACATCTTTTTTGAATTTTCTTAAGTATTTTTCTTGAAACAAGGTAGGTTCAAATAAATACTAATTATTCAAAATACTGTTTGCATGATTAATGAAAGAACAGGAAATGATAAATATTAATAGTCAAAAGCCAAGTGCCATTGGATTGAGTATAATTAAGCAGACTTATTGAAGGAGGGAGGATGAGAGCTGAGTCTTAAAGAATGAGAAAGATTCACAAAGGTGAAGGTAAACAAAGTTAATTCTATCCTTTGGTAGATAAAATTATCCTTAGGGTACTATGCCACAGTCTTAATAGAAAGAACCAAATATTGAGAGTCAGATTTGAGTCTGTACCTCAACCTTGCCACTCACTGGATGTAGAATTTTTGGAAAGTCACTCAGTCCTTCTGACCCTTAGCTCAGCATTGTTGTGAGGATAGAGCAAAATTGTTGATTGTAGTGCCATGAATAATAATAAACTTAGCTACATGATTGTTTGTGTCGCATCCCTATCAAATTAAGAACTCCTGTGATTGTTTTTGTCCTGTGTCCTTGTGTGAGACCAACTCTAGGTTCATGTAGGTGTCTTCAGTATTCCTGGTGGCCTAATGTTTTAGGGAAAACAGTGGCCTAGAACTTTAAGGAAATGTTTCTGGTGGTCTAGAACGTTTAGGGAAAGCAGTAATTGCTCTGCAGAAGGTCAATTTTAGGCTGGCTTTGAATTCATCAGCTAATCATACAATATTTCATTTTTGCTTAAATAAACATATGTAACTAGTGACCCATGTTCTTAACAAATTAGTTTAGAAGCTAATTAAATTTCCCCTTTTTGCACTTAGCTATGCTCCTGTTTATGTATGCAGACCTGACTTCTTCACTGCAGGTCTCCAAAAACCAGAATTGGGTGCTCTGAACATGCTCAAGAGAAAGACTTGAAACCCATTGTGTAAATACCTGTTGTAAAAAAAAAATCAAATACCTACAAATAACTGTATTTTGTCACTGTAATTACAGAGATGTAGAAAAATGTGTTTTCTAAAAGATGCAAAAATCTGTGAGATCTCTTAATAACACATGATATGTTAAGAAACAGCTGTTCAGTTACAACATTAAACGCTGGTTCTTGGGATGTGTCTTGTCTTATTTGCATTTGTAAATATGTGTTGGGTGGAGAATCTGGATAAAATATCACAGAACTTTACCTTTAGGCTCTGGGATTTGAGTTCAACTTTATCTCTTTTGCATTGCATTTGGTTTTCTTCTTTGTCCCATTGGTTTCTGACTGAACATGGAAACAGAAACTTCCCAAGAGGTTTTGAGGGAGTAGAAATGCTTCTCAAAATTGAAATAAAAATTTCATCATGGACACATATTCTGAACTGCTTGCAGGGAACAACAGCAATTAGAGAAGGATTTTTAAAAGATGGGAGATAAAAGGAGTGACACAAGTGAAATGTATATTTTTTTCCCTTTCCTTTATTGTAACTAATTGTTTTTGGTGCAGAAAGTTATTGCTGCTTGGGAATTTCTTATGGCTTGAATAATATGAGAATCATCTTTTCTAAGAAGAAAAGGCCAACCTAACTTGTATCATAGAACTTTAAAAAATAAGACTCGGAACACTGGAATATTGTGTAAATGCAGTGATTTAGGGGAAAACATATTGGAATGAGAGGAAAGAAAAAGGGCAATATACAGAAACACCTGCTGATTCTAAGGTCTCTGTGATTTTATTCTTCCTTTTCTGCTTCTCACAAACTTGTTGAGAGACTGAGTCTCTGTGAATATCCTTGGATATTCCTGACATGAGGTTTTCCCAGATGCAATATTGAGCAAGGTAGCCTCAGAGCAGCTTTAGACTAGAACATTATAATTATTTTTTTAAGTGTTGTGTTTCCAGCTTCCAGAGTCTTTTAAATTACACATTAGCTAGTTCACCCCCCATGGAACTCAACTATCATGGAGTAACAAAGGAAAAACAACTGGTGCTTCAACCCGGCATTATTAAATTCTTAAACTAATACCTTGCCTTTCGTATCACCTTTCGTGTATGGGACAGGTGGCCAATACCTTAGCCAATTATCACATGCATCCTTTTTTCCAGACACCTTAAAGATCAGTTTCTAGGTAATCAATTTGATCCTGCAGGCAATCAGATGGGTCTCTGGTTGCTTTTAAACTATAAGATTAAACCTTGCATATACAATGCCCCAATAGATAGCCCTTTTTATTTATTTCCAACTATTAGTAGAATTGATGAATGTTAGGATTTTGAGAACCTAAATGGAATCTTCTCTACAATATTCTTATCTACCGATCATCTTAGTCAAGGATTTGGCTGACTGTTAGAAAGTACTTTCTTATGGAAAATGAAGTTTTATTTTGCCATGTTCTGGGCTAAGTTCTATTCTTTGGTACTTTATGATATTCTAAGTTCTCTGCTACATAGTAGTCATTGAAAAACTGAAAAGAGCTGTAGTTATAGAAAACTATAGATCTCATTCTCATTTTCTTATCAAATTCAAAATAATAGTCACAAGCTTTCTGCTTTAGTGTTCCTCATTTCAACTTATTCCTTTAAGCCACCAACTCCACCTATTTCTTGGCCCATTCTCTCATTTTTTACTTCTATGTCAGGGTATAATCAGGAGAACAAAACATACTAGGTATTTCACAAGATTTAATTTGGGGAATTAGTTAAACAGGTGTTGGAGGAATGAAAAAAGCAAAAAGCAAACACTGAGGTCACACAAAGATAATGCCTGTAGGAAGAAGCTACCTATATATCTACCATTCTAGGACTGGGGACACAGAGGGAAATCGGGTGTTTGGGAAGGGTCTCACAGAACTAGGATGCAGACATTTGAGGAGGGGATGCTGTCCTGGCTGCTTCTGGTTCCTCAGCAGCCTGAGGAGAAGCTTTGTGGAGCTGGTCCTCAGACCTCTGAGGAGGAGTGCTAAGCGTGGCCACACCTGAGTAGCTCGAGGAGCCCTGTGATGCTGCGAAGAGGATGGTGGTCGCTGGTATTGGCATCGTGGCAGCTTGGACAAGGGCCTCTGTTAAGCTGGGGCTCAGTCCTTGAGTGTGGAGAGCTGCCTGCTGGGTGATTTTATCCCTAGGGAGAGGGAGAAGACCTTGGTTCTGAGATTGTCTCAAGTGGCTGGACCCAACAAGAAAAAGAAGTAACCTTCCCTTCTCTAGTGCCTCCTATGGTCAGAACCTAAGAGGAAGTCAACTGGCCGAGGAGAAATGCATTGTGCTGATCTCCAGTCCAGCATCCCACAGCTGAGTAAAGAAAGACGGGTTTGGAACAGAGAGAAATAGCCTAGAAAATTACTTTTAAAAACCCATTTTAAAAATTATTTGGTGAGAAACTCAAATAGAATTTTGTGTTTCCATTTCAATTATATTTTCAAAGAAGGATTAAATTCATAATATGAATGTTTGCCTATCTATTCATGTGTAACCACACAGGCAGGGTTGCTGTAGACATTCCTATTTATTTTGTTTTTTTAAAAAATATTATTTTTAGTTTAACTTTCTTGCAAATCAAATTTTCTCTAGCTTGAAGATTATGAATTTCTTCTTTGGAGACCTCTTCCTGCCTCAAATGTATTTCTTCTAGTGTCTAACTTATGAAATACAGAATAAGAGTACAACACAACTACTAAAACTCAAATTACCAAAATAGAAAAGCTACAGACGAGCTCACTAGGGAAGTTAAATTGAAGTAAAATTAATACCACAGACTTCATTCAAAATTTTCCTTGTCAGAATGGCAAGAATGAAGAAAAAAATATATTGATGTTGAAATACTGCCTTTTCCCTTTGAAGAAAAGTGAAAAAATAACCTTTTTACTTACCAGTCTTGATTTTCTCCTTCATAGTGAAAAAAGTATTTGCTGTAAATTCATTCACTGAGTATGCAAGGAAAAGAAACCTTTGCCCTTCTCCAAACCTTTCCAGAGTTTTCTGGATTGAGAATCACTAAGACTGATGAAAAATGAGAAGAATGGTTTCCTGATCTTGAAAATGCATTTTTTAGGGGGTTATAAAATTAAGAGCAGTGTTCTGGGGATTCACGTTGCCTGTTTCTAGTCCTGGCTCTGCCATTGAAGACCAAGACCATTTGCTAAGTAGTCCTTGAACCTCAGGTTTCCTGTTTGTAAAAGAGCAGTATGCTTTGGGACGCCAAGGCAGGTGGATCACGAGATCAGGAGATCGAGAACATCTTGGCCAACATGGTGAAACCCCATCTCTACTAAAAATACAAATATTAGCTCGGCATGGTGGCGGGCGCCTGTAGTCCCAGCTACTTGGGAAGCTGAGGCAGGAGAATCGCTTGAACCCATCAGGCGGAGGTTGCAGTGAGCCAAGATCACGCCATTGCACTCCAACCTGGCAAGAGAGCAAGACTCCGTCTCAAAAAAAAAAAAAAAGAGGAGTGTGATCTCTCAGTTTTCTCAGTTTTAGTCGTCTGAGAAGAACAAGTCTTTCTAGAATGTTCTTGCTTTTGTTTTGTCGGTTAAAAGTAAGGGCTTTGAGAAAGAGAGAAGAGGGGCAAATATAATGCCTTATTATTATTATTTTTTTGTTTCAGTGTTAGTCTGCTTTATTTCTTCTGAGTTTCAGTGGACTATGGAGTTGACAGTTATTGTGACATTTTTGAGTCAGGCTTTGGTTCATATTTTATTTCTGCCTTATAAGCTGTGCTATTTGAAATTATATAATGTCTCTAAGGCAAAGTGTCTCATCTATTTGCAGTCATAAAGAGTAATATAAAACCTATCCCAAATCTTTTTGAGGAAAACATGAGTTAATAAATGCAAAGTTACCAACATAATCCTTCATACCAATAATGTTAATAAAATGGTTAGTAGCAATAGCTAATCAATATCCTTGCTTGTGCTTCTTTGTTATACTGGCATGCAATTCGATGACAGCTATACCAGCCTGCACACTTTCATGCAAGCATTTGGCCAACTCACACACAGGGTGCAGCCCGCAGAGTGCATAGGTGCTGCTACACTGACCTTAGCCTGGATTTCTGTGTGTATCTGTGTGTGCGTATGTGTGTGTGCATGCATGTGGAGAATGGCTGGGTGAATTTACCACCCTGTTGTCTTTCGTTTCCTAGTATGTAAGATTTCGGGATAAAACTGTTTTTCTATGCTGTAGAACAAAAGGTAAGTCCAAACTTTCCTTAATGTCAGACTTGTAAACCATGTAGGGATAGAGGAAAGAAATTTCAGCACTGTCATATAGGGATGGATGAGGCTGCAGAAGACATCAGAAGTTAATGGGATGAGGTTGGTTCTTCCTCTTCTAAACCACATTTTCAAACAACACAAAATTATATGATGATTTAGTGATTTACTAATGTAGCTTCATTATGAGTTAGCTTCTTCAATATCTAGTAACTGTATTATTTAAAATTTTAGGAAACAAAGACCATTAAAGTTTAAATGTCCTGCTCCAGGATACTAGTGAGTTTAGGTAACATTACAAATGGAAAGTATTGGTCTCTTTATCACATTCCAGTGGCTTAACTGTTAGCGAGGCTTCCTGTTTGTCCCAGCCACCTTTGCTATGAGTCCCAGGCCCACAGCACTTTGCTTTTCAGCCCAACAGATGGTGTCACTCAACTTGTGCCTTCTTGGTAAACACCCTTTCCATGCTGGTCACCGGCTCAGTAACAGCAGGCGCCTACATCAGAGCCAGCTGTGCTGATCCAAGCTCAGGCTCCTTGTTTTCTCACGGGCACTGGGTCTCCTTTGCCCGCCCCTATTTATTCTGAACTTCTTAGCAGCTCAGCACAGCAAGCCTGACAGGACCTGTCTTCCTAGACTGCTAATTTCACAGCCGGATGAATAGAAAGGTAATTTATATGGGTCAGTCAGATTTAAAATGCTGCTGTGTCTCCTGACGAGGTGGAATGAGAGGATTTAAAAGAATTATTAGTGTGGTCCAGAGCGGCCGTCTGTGGTCTCTTTGACACAGCCCTATACCTTTTCCATTTGGTAAATGCCCCACGTGGCCTCCACATGTTGACTGCGGATTACAACCAAGATGAGAAGCAAGCCACTGGGGGAAGATTTTTGTTTTCATTTATTTTTAATTAATTGCAAACTTCCTCTTTCATTTGGCTTGCCATGCTCTGCAGTTCCTGGTGACACAGGAGCTCTGCCAGCATTAGGAGCCACTGTGCTGAACTGTGAGAGGCTTAAAAGCACCAGCCAGCTGCTTTGCACTCAGTCCTCAGGGAAGGTTGGAAATAAATTTGTATGCTTGGCATTTCACCTTCCAAAATGGCCCAACCGATGTTGCTGAAATCCATGTTTCTCCTTCCTTAATTCTCTAGTTAAATGATATTTATAATTATAAATCATCATTTTCAAAACATGTTTGTTAGCTTTTAGTGGGTGAATAGAGTGCATAGAGACACTTTAAGTACAAATCCAAAGAGAGGTTTTCTTGCCCTTCAGGGATTTACTGACATTCCTGGACCTAGCTGATTTGTATAGGGAAAAGAAGAGATGTTGAAAGGCAGAAATGCCTAAAGACAGGGGCTCGAGAATCAGTCATATCTGCTTTGGGGTGAGACTGATGTGAGTTGCAACCTAGCTCTGATGATGAATAACAGTGTGATCTTGGCCAAAATTATCATCACCCTCATCCTTGATCTTCAGCTTCTTCGTCTATAAAACAGTTGTAACGAGAGCTAAATACAACATATTTGAAGCACTTTGCACCTATGCTGCATGCTCTGTAGATGGTGGCAATTACTATAATCTAAAAGGAGAACGGAAGTATAAATTATCTAAATATTGAATCATGTGTCTTAAAATCTAAATGGAAAACTTCTTGTTTCAACAAAATGATTAGCCAATATAATGAAAACATCCTCTTTCTACAAACACCCAGGAAACAGGAAAATTTAACAACAACATTACTGGATATCTGAACTCCTACGAAAGAAATAGAATTCTCCCCATGTCCAGTAACTGAAGCAGGAACTGAAAACTTGAACAGCAATGGAGGGAAGCTAACTCTGCCTAGGTGGAGCACTTTGTCCTAGGAAGGTGCTTGGGTTTTACAACCTAGATGGACCCAGGGAAGGAGGTCTTGGGTCCAGGCAAGTAAATGAAGGTAAAACAGACGTGCACCTAAAGCCAAGACCTTAGGGATTTTCACTGTAAGCTAAAAAGTAGCTTAAAAAAATCTTCTCAGGCAGCTTGGGGTGATCAGAAGGAAATGTAGCAGCTCTGAAAAATGAAACCATTTGGTGTCTCCCCTGAAAATCACAAGCCATTACCTCACTGGAGTTTGGAGTCTGATTTTACAATTCCTGCTTGTTTTGGAAATCCGAAGCCTAGAAATTAATATGCAATTTGTCCAAAGAAAGTAAAAAGAAGATAATATAAAGGAAATAAATAAAAGTTAATGAAATAGAAAAAAGGAAATAATAATGAGTATCAATAAAGACAAATATTGATTTTTTGAAAAGGTAGAATAGGAACATTTTGAGTAAGACTAATGAAAAAAGAACTTAAACATAGAGAAATTGTATTAGGAATAAAAAAAGACAATTGCGCGCTCTCTCTCTCTCTCTCTCTCTGTGTGTGTGTGTGTGTGTGTGTGTGTGTGTGTGTGTCCAGAAGCTCCGTGGTGATAAACATGAAAGCTTTAGCCAAAAAAAAAATAAAATTACAGAAAAATTGCCAAATTTACCAAAATGACTAAGAAACTTTGTAATTGTTAAAGAAATTTAATCAGTAGTTAAAAGTAAATCCAGATGAAATTCATCTGACTCCAAGGGCTAAATGAGCAAGTGTTACAAATTTGAGAAATATATAATTTCTTTTTAATATAAACTCCTCTAGATAGTAGAAATAAAGAAATGCTCCACAACTTGTTCCATGAGGTCGATAAAAATGTGAAACTGAAGTTTTCAGAGCTCTAGTACCACAGAGGAATAATTTGTCAGAACTATAGTATCACAGAGGAAAACTGCTAGCTGATTTCATTTACGAAAATGATGCAAAATCAATCATAAATAAAATATTAACAAAACAAACCCAACAATTGATTAAATATATATGGCATGACCAAGTGGGGTTCATTTTAGAAATGCCAAAATGGTTAAACATTAGACGCATTTATTGATTTTGTTTACCATATGAATAGATTGAAGATGCAAAACAATTATCTCAACAGATTCAGAAAAATTACTTGATAAAATTCAGTACTCACTCCGGGTAAAAAACAAAGAAATTTGTAAATTTATAATAAAATTGGAAAATGAGAAAACTTCCTTAATCTGATATAGAATATCAACCCCAAAGTCTCATAAATATTAAACTTAGTAGAGAAACATTAGAAGCTTCATCTAAGTCTCCTGTAAATGATGCCTGCAATCACTATTTCATTTAAATATTGTACTGGAGATTATAGTAAGTGCAATAAGACAAGTTAATTGATTAAAAAAAAATTTCTCCTTCATACCATAGGTGAAAATAAACTGCAGCTGGATTAAACACTAAATGTAAAAAGCAAACCATTAAACTTTTCAAGACACAGAACAATATTTTATGACTTTAGGTAAGAGATATGCCTTAAACAACAGACAACTATAAAAGAAATAGTGATTGATTGGGTGCATTAAATTAAAAACCTGTACATAACAAAATATTCCATAAATGGAGCAAAAAGCAACCTATACAGAAAGGAGATATTTTCTATCTATATAATTGACAAAGGGATGGTATTCAGAATACATAAAAAATTCTGTATATCAGTAAGGAACAGAAAACAACCCATTTAAAAATGGGAAAAGAATATGAAAAAGCAATTCACAGAAGGGGAAACTGAAGGATTTCATAAATAGATGAAAAGATATTCAATTGCATTGATACACAGAGACTATCCATTAAAATAATATAAAATACCATTTCATCCCAAGAGATAAGAAAGACAATAAGTCTATTTATCACCGAATAATGGTAAAAATGTAGATAAACAGAACACAGATAATGCGAGCAGGAGGATAAATTGGTACAACCACTTTGGAAAACAATATTTCATTAATTAGTAATGATGGAGAGCATGCATCCTAAAATTCTAAAATTCTATTTCTAGTTATACTTCTTAGAAAAAACTCTCACACATGTGCACAAGGGGTCATCCACCAAGACTTTCACTGAAGCACTATTTGCAAAAATAAAAAATGGGAAGACAATATTAACTGTTTCTTGGTAGGGAACTGGAGCGATAAGCTGGGTTTATTTATACAATGAATATTGTACAGCAGTTAAAATGAATTCAGTAAATCTACATATATCAGTATGAATAAATCTCACAGAGTATGTTTAATGAAAAATGCAAGGTGTAAAAAGATACATGCAACAATAGTATCACTTGCATAAAATGTAAAAACACAGCAACCAATAACATACATTATTTATGGACGCATGCGTAAGTGGTAAAATAGAATAACTTAAAAGGCAAAGATAATTCATACTCGATCAGGGTGCTTGTCACTCAAAGAGGGGAAGGAAAACATGTTTCTGATGGAGCTTTATCTGTGCCTGCACTTTTTGTTTCTTGTAAAAATTCAAACAACAAAGAAGCATATTAAGTGAATGTGATCAACCAATGACATAGTGGGATTTGAATATGGTTGATATGTAAGGGCTGTATTATTTCTGTATTTTTCTATTTGTTTGAAATGTTACAATTACAACCAAAAATTGAAAAAGTTAAGTAGTCAAGATGTTTTATATATTTCAGGTGAAGCTAAGAGCTCCATTCTTCTTGTGGAGGTGGAAATATGTCTCTTGATATGTATTGGATGGAATTGTTACCTGTCAGTGTTTTGTTGCAGTTTACTACTTGTGATTTTTGTTATCAGAAAAGCAGGATTTTCATGTCACCAATTTGAAATATATTTCAATATTGATTATGCTTCTTAAAATTGAATGTACTATTTGGAGATGTTTATATATGCTCTCTCCAACCCCATCTCACTCCAGCCAATTAGGAATCACAGATACAGAGAATTAATTGTACACATATATTTTTTTGGAAAGCTCATTAACAGGGAGTTTGGGAGGGAACAGAATAAGTTATTAGAGCCAGGAGTCCTGGCTTCTCTCTCTGTTTACTAATGGCATGACTGTTTTCTAAACTCTTCAGTGCTGGAGTTCCTTTATTTTTATAAAGGAAATGTTGACTTATCTCTAAATCCTTTCTAGCTCTCAGGTTTTGTAATTTTATGAAGTGTGTAGGTGAAGTCAGTCATAAAACTAAGTGCGACTGAAATATATGAATTGAGGAGGAGCCAAAGGGCTCCTCAGTCTCACAATATCTCTTCCTCTGTCTTTGCCAGAGTGTCACTGCTTTTGGATTAAAGTAATGAAGGCTGAAATTTGAAAGCCAATGTTTTCTGAGAAAGATATGCCATTATTGTTCATTAATGTCTTGGCAGAAACGGATTGTAAAATAAGCAGGTCAGATTGGCATGCTCCTTGAAAGATTATGGGAAGTAGGACGGGTATGTTTTGGTCAGAAGGTGAGGTAGGAAGGGGTTAGAAAGGTGAAAGCACTGCTTTAGAGGGGTCCTTGCCATTCAGAAAGATGCATAGGGCCCTGTGTGCTTGGAAATATGCATGCTGAGTAGGAGAAAAGGGTATGGAGAGGGAGATGGCGCAAAAGCAAAGACAAGCAAGCACTGCACCAACCCATTAGGGCGGCTCCCAGAGTCAGCTCTTACATTTCAGCTAATGAAGCAGTTTCTTGGACCCAGAAAGAGTTTAGATGATTTTCCTAAACGTTAGGAAGGGTATTTTAAAATCCTGGGATTGTGATACGGATCATGTTCTCATCTTAGGCTGAAATCAAAGAGGAGACATCTGTCAAACTGCCAAAAGAAATGCCCCAGCAGGTGTGATCCTTCATCCCTTCAGCAATCTTGTAACTACAGGATCCTACCTACCCTAAGCCTTGTGCCTTTGTTAGAGTTCCGTTAGGGTTAAGTGAAAAAGGTAGAGGAAAAGGTGGTACAAACACTTTTCACAATGAGCAATCTACTCTTTTTTACAATGAGCAATCTAATTTTTGTCACAATGAGCAATCTACTCATGTAGGAAATTTGAATTGGTGTTTAAGGTTTTAAGTATTCTACAGGAGACATTTAAATATAATTTCCTTGAGTCTTAGTTGCTAATTATTTTAACTAAGAACTCTAAATTAAACATTCTCTATTTTGAAGGCTTTAAGGAGTTTAAAGCAATTGCTGTCACTGGAAATGTGTTTAGTATCCATTCTCAGGAGTGGAATTTAATCAGCCACGTAAGGATGGTGACCTCAGAAAGACAGCCAGAAGCATCAGCCTTAATTGTATCAAGAACTCAGTGTCCACACAAATGAAAAACTACCTTTGACTGGTGGAAAGTTTTGGAACTTAAAGTTCAGTAAATTTGAGGCCATCATGTATGGAATAGCTAGAAGATTGCTTCAAAATCTGTCTTTATATAGGCTGACCTGGCCTAATAAGCAACTCAATTAAAAAAAAAATAAGATTGATGATTTGGGGGCTGAGACAGCAAACAAACAATTTTTTTTCCTGCCTGATTGTACCCTAAATGACATTAGAAATTGTATAAAAAAATAAATTCTTTCAATTAATTTTGCTGCTGCTTTGTCAATCCTACCAAGGACGCTCTAATCATATATTTTTAAAATAATCTGTAAATATAGTACTTTTAATAATCACTGAATCCTGTAAATATAGTACCTAAAGCAGTGCTTTCTTACCAAGTGCATACCAATAAGCATTTCAATACTTAAGAATACATGGCTCAGTCAAATGCTTTCAAATGTAGATTGTTAACTCATTCTGCCATTTAAAAATATTCTGCTAAAATTTTATTTTCCTCTATTCAGATGCTCCAAATAATTTGAGGATAAAAATGTTTGAGTTACTGTAATAAGAAGTAGAGCAGGATTTTATTTTTTTCTCTCTCTGAGTTGTGGTAAGTCCCAAATCTGTGGTGGAAAAGTGCTAGGTATCTAGAATTCTAAATGCAGCAAACTAACAGTTGCTAGAACCAAATAACTTTCTGCAGAAAATAAGCCCTGCAGATACAGTTCTCTCCCTCCCAATCAATAGAAGAGGACTTTGGGGTAAAGAAAAAGAGTTGCATTTCGGGGAGTTCATGTTCCTTAATATGGCTACATGCCACTTACATTTTGTTTTCCAGTTGGCTATCTGCTTAGACAGTTGACTTGCCACATTCCCCTGAAAAGGAAAAGGCAATTTAAGAGAGGTGACAAACCTTCCAGGTAAAGGGAGTGCTGGAGTTGAGGCACATATCCTAGTTGTTCCCAATTCAACTTTTCCTGGTTCCAAGAGTTGTCTGGAATAAGTAGATGATACGAGGTGCTGCAGTCTTGCTAGACCTGCTGTGTCACAAGGAGTAAAAGGTCCTGATCATGGGCCATCTGTTGGGCAGCTGCCAGAAGTCACAGGGTTCTCGTCCAAATATCAAGGGAATGGCCCCTTCCTGGGAAATCTGCTAGGGTGTTCACTGCTCTTCTGCAGTGGGGCATGTTGGACCTACCACTTACTTTCATTGAACCTACAGACAACAAGCAAGAATGGTAGTCTTGGCCCAACTGATACGGAAAGGCAGCCTCCCGAGTCAGAAGACATGGCATTTCCCCTCTGCCAGACATGATATTCTCTTCTTTTACATGGTCACTATCCTAGTTTAATCTATCTTCATCTCTGTTACCATGCAAACACATTTTAAACTGGTTTCTGTGCATCTAGCCAGGTTTTCCTCCAGTCATTCTCCAAACAGCTGCTAGAATTATCTTAAGGAAGGCGAATCTGGCAATCACACTTCCCAAACTAAAACTCTGATGGTTCTGCATGCTACCTTTAGGGTAATTCAGACTTTTTAATTCTGCTTTCCTGGTCTTTCTAGCTTCATCTTTTGACCATGATGAGCTTCTTTCAGCGTTTCTGCCTTGTCAAAGTGTTCTCTTTTACTAAGATTTCATAGTATCTTCTACTCTACTAGGAATGCTCTTTCCTAAAACACTGTCCCCTTCACTTCCTGCCTGCTTTGGACCTGCTAGTTCTCACTTGACCTTTATTAAGAAAATTAAATGTTGCTTTCCATGATACACCTGACCGTTAGTTCTGGTAACATTTGCTGCTCCCTCTAGTGTTGGGGTGAAAACCTGCCTGTCCTACTCACAATTCTGGCCCAGAGTACATACTTAATAGATATTTGCTGAAAGAATAAAAGTTAATTAGGGACCATTTAATCCTTGGGCACTAAAAAGATAAAATTAGTTACCTTAATCAGATCAAAACTGGGCCCTCTGCCCGTACCATATTAACTTCTGACTCAGACCAGATGCTAACATTATATCAAGGTATCAACCAGAGAACAGTGAATATAATCCATCATTTTTTAGACAACAAGCAGAGGCCAAAAAAGCTCTTGGTGCTTAAAGCAGAGTTTATTCCAATGACCATGAATCAGATACTTCCTCCTAATCTCGAGCTGCCCAAACCATGTATTGTGTACCCCAGCCTTTTCTTGGTCCACTACATGAAAAATCATCTTCTTGGTCTAATCAGTTTTTGTGTCTGTATGTGAACCCAGGGAAGGCTTAGGCAAAATTGTGAAGTATTCAGATCTACTGATATGGATTAGCTGTGTTCCCACCTAAATCTCACCTCGTATTGTAATCCCCATAAGCCCCACGTGTCAAGGGAGGGACCAGGTAGAAGTAATTGAATCATGGGGGCAGTTTCCCTCATGCTGTTCCCGTGGTAGTGACTGAGTTCTCATGAGATCTGATGGTTTTATAAGTGTTTGGCATTTCCCCTGCTTGCACCTGCTCCATCCTTCCACCCTGTGAAGAAGGTGGCTGCTTCTCCTTTGCCTTCTACCACGATTGTAAGTTTCCTGAGGCCTCCCCAGCCATATGGAACTGTGAGTCAATTAAACCTCTTTCCTTGATAAATTACCCATTCTTGAGTATTTCTTCATAGTAGTATGAGAACAGACTAATATTCTGCAATTGAGAAGCCAGCCTGTGAACTTTCTCTACAGGTTTCCTCCTCTTCTCAGGCTGCTCAGACCTTTCCTACCACAATCACTTTATGAGAATTTGCTTCCTTAAACTCACTAAGAGTACCCACCCTTTAAAAAAAAAAAGTCAGATTGGGTGTTTTGATTGTTGTATTAATTAGCTAGGGCTGCTGTAACAAAGTTTCACAAACTGCGTGTTTTAAACAACAGAAATTTGTATCACAGTGCTGGAGGCTAGAAGCCTAAGATCAAGGCGTCAGCAGGGCTGGTTTCCATCTACGCGCTGTGAGGGACAATCTGTTCCCTGCCCCTCCCCTAGCTTCTAGTGGTTTGCTGGCAGTCTTTGGCAATTTTTGGCTTGTAGAAGCATCACTTCAATATCTGCCTTCTTCTTCACATGCTGTTCTCCTGTGTGTGTCTGTGCCCCAAATTCCCTTATTCATAAGGATCCCAGACGTATTGGATAACAAGCTCACTCTATTTCAGTATGACTTCCTCTTAAAAATATGATATTTGCAACAATCCTATTTCCAAATAAGTCACATTCTAAGGTCTACGCTTACAACATAAGAATTTAGGGGAAGGTCATAATTCAACCTATTATAAGTACAAACTGGAGAAATTTTCACATAAGTGAAAAATGGAATTCATTGAAAAGGTACAAGGTAGTTTTGAAAGATCCCACTGATTGGAACTGCTTGAGAGTCCTTTCCAGGTGCTGTGGCTTGGAAAAATGGACTCTATTTCTTCCATCCTTGAACAATTCAACTCAAGTTCAATGAGCCAAGCTTGGGTCACATGCATACTCTTTGGCTGCAAGGAATGGTGGTACGATGGTGAGGGCAAGTTTTGGCAGGAGGACCTCTGGTTTCCATAGTGAAATGCAGGTACTTGGAAATCAGGATGGGTGAAAGTAATTCCCTAGAGAGATCTGGGAATGTTAGAGAGGTGAAATTGGTGATTGGTAGCCAAAATCCTTTATTTTATTTTATTTTTTAAAGAGGAAGTTACCTCAAGAGGAATGGTTTCCTTCTGGTGTGAAGGTTACACCTCTTCTTAACCAAGTCTAGAGCTATTTCTACGCACATATAAGTTGGAACTTTGCGAAGCCCTTTGATTACAGAATGCTCTTCAACTTGCTTGATGTCCCTTTAGAATAGGTACCACACTTTGGAGGAGCTCACATTTGTAAAGATGAGAATTTCCTGGAAGTATCAGGGGAAGAAGCAGACATTAAGATCTTCCAGTTCTTTGGATGTTTCCATTTTCATACCAATCCTCAGACTTAGAGAAGCCTTCATGGGCTTGCACACAGAAAGCAGAACCAATTCTTGATAGAAGGCAATCTGAGTGCTCCCTAACCTCAACCACCCAAGGTTTTTATCTGCTGTGCTGGCTAACTTACCTGCTATATGCTTCCTGAAACTGAAAGTTCTAGCTTCTCTTCTTAAAGTAGCAGTGCAATCCAGTGGACAGGATATGGGATTTAGAGTCGCTTGGATCTGTGAGGAAGATCTCTAGGGTGTACCAAATCAAGTAATATACTCCCTCTGAATCTCAGGATTCTCCATTGTGAAATGGCAACAGTATCTCCCAGGCAATAATACTTGCACAGGGTTTGTGTAAGATTAAGAGCAGATACGTATGGCAAGTGCAACTCAAGCAAATCGAGAATGTAGGTTTTGGTGACAGTGAGGTCATATTAGCATTTATAACTAGATTGTACTGGCCAGCTACCTCCTTCTTTACAATTGCTGTACCTCACATTTCACCTTCTCTTCTCCTATAATCCACCAAGTATTTCTAAAATTCTCAGGGAGACCTCTTATGCACTCAGAACAGCTTTGGCAGCCTCTTCTGCATGGACTACCTTGCTTTTGGCATTTTTCTTTTTCCCCAGGATGATGCCTCCCCTCCTGCCACTTTTGCTCTCTTCTGCTGTGTGAAGATGCTGTTTCCGCCCTCTAGGTATACATTATCAGTTTGATCCTTGTACTCTTGAATCTGGCTAAAAAAGTGCTGAATATTCTACCAGGGATGTTAGATTTGGAAAGTGAAATAAAACAAATGAGTTCCAGACTCTCCTGTCACTATGCTGACCTTGTAATGAACACTTGTGATTGCTTGAAAGATCACTGGAGCAGTGCCATCAGCACCTGTAGCTTCCCTAAATGTGTTGGCAAGATGGGAACATCTTATCGGATTAACTCAAGGATCAGTAGGCTTGAAAATTTACTTAAAAGATTAAATAATCTTTTATTGTGACTGCTTCTACTTTTCCACCCAAATCTTCTCTAATAAAATTTCTAATTCAGCCAGTGAAAATAGAGAGGAAGATTATAGCTTCAAAAGTTTTGGAAATGTGTTCTTGCTGGAAATTCACTCTACACATGACTACTCAAACTCTGTAAATAAATGTGAGTAATGATTTAATGATTTCCTGACACTCTGGACTTTACCCAACTGGAGAACTGCAGTATCTCTCTTTGCATGTGCTTTCCCCAGTACCTGACGTGCCTGCATTTGGCCTTTCTGACTCCTTGCTCTCATGCTGCCCTGCTGTCGTAGCTTATTTAGGTCACTCTCCCGAATGTGCACATTCGTCTGCCCTGCTTTACAGCTCCTACCCCCTATCCTTTCTTTGCGTTAATCACTTTTTCTGATCGTCTTTGTTAGGAGGAGATCAATGTTCTAGGATAACACTTGTGGCCTTCTGGAAGCTCTACCCGTTCTTCTCCATTTTTATGTAAAAAATCAAGCCTCCAGTTTCTAAACCCTCACTCATTCACCTACCACCTTCACAATTTTGTCATATCTTAATAGCACTGATAGTATATTTTTCTTTGAACCAACTCTCATTTTAAACTCCAATGCATATTCCAACCTTATCCTAAGCAATAATATCTATGAAACCAGAACTTTGACCTGTAAATTATATAACAACTAATATATATTAAAGTAATATATAGTTATTAAAAATTCTATGTAAATAATCTTAGCATCAGTGGTACCCTCATTAGTCTATGTCAGTTGCCATATAATAGAACTTTCTCTGATAATGGAAATGCTGCATATCTGCATTGTCCAGTATGGCAGACAATAGCTACATGTGAGTATTGAGCACCTGAGACGTGGCTGGTGCATCTGAAAAACTAAATCTGAAAATAATTTAATCAATTTAAATTTAAATAGCCACATGTGGCTCATATCTACTGTATTGGGAAATAAGGGCCTACATTGTGAGGCCATTGAACTAAATTATTAAATTATCTCTCAGGTTTTTTCCAGCTCTAAAATTTAAAAATCAAAGCTGTAGGGTTCCCACAAGTAGGAATATCTGGGTAGACAGAAAAAGAGCATGGTTCCAGAACTAACAATTTTGCACAAGGGAGACCTTTTCATTATGGCTAGTGAATAGTACAGTACTTAGTACCAAAAAAAAAAAAAAAAAAAAATTCAAGAGTGGTAGCTTTAATCGACCCTCCAGTCATATCACTAAGATTGTGGCCTTGGTGATAGAAAAATAAGATTTAAGTGACCTTCATTAGCTAAAGTTGGAGGATTTTTTTGTCACCTTATCTATCGACCTGTTACAACAATTAATTCAGGGTTCATTGTGTCCAGAGCTGTTTATTAGAAAGGGGTACAGACTTCAGAAGCATAACTCCTGGTATGTGGTCAGGGGACTGTTAGTCAGGGATACATTTTATGAAAGTTACAGTTTATTGAGCTGGAAACTTTCAAGCACAGTTTTTTGTCCAACTTAGTTTCAACTTTAACAAACACAAGAGTACTTGTAGAGAGAAATTCTCCGCCAACGCACACTCTTCTGGTGATTACCAGCAGGTCCACTGGCAGCAGCTGGATTGAGTGTCTGAGTCAGCCTGGCTGATTACCTTAATCACCTTAATCATAGAATCTACCCTCCCTGGAATGCCCTCAACACGGAGAGTGGCAGAATGGCAGAACAGCCACTCAAAACTGAAAACTCCTTGTTAGAATGTGTTCTGAGGCATTTAAGGAAGAGCTTGTGATTTGCAGGAGGGACAAGATAATTTCAAGGCTTTGTCAATTCTTTGCTAGTTCTTTTATTAACAAAGAGTTTTCTGAGAACATCTTCGTTAGAATACACGACATATCCTTGAGAGGTGCTGCTGACGTCTAAGGTGAGCATCTTTTCCCTGACTGCTCATTAACCCTTTAAAGTAGTATATGGCAACTTTTCCTTCTCTGTCTTCATTCTGAAGCCCCATCCATCTTCACATATTTGGGAAAGGGGAATGGAGCTCCCCATTCATCAACTGCCAGAATAAGAAACAGGGCCTCAAATATTCTTCATCTTCAACACTTATTAGTGGGCTCACTCAACAGACATTCAATTTACTGGAATCGGACTCCCTAAATATTCAAGTCACTGCACCAAGTTTATTGTCTGTACTATACTTCAAATGTTACATCAGAAAATAAGGAGCAACAACAAAACAAACTTGAATACTTGCAGTAGCAACTCTGTCATTGAAATTTTTATAACCTCTGATGATTTTATAGGTTTAAGCTTGTGAAACAGCCATGAGAAACGGTTTGTTTTCTCCTAGCATTGCCTTCTGGTAAAAGTTACCATGGAAATAGTCGTGGTAGGATTATGCTGTATTGCGTAAACAACTACATTTTTCATAGGCATGACTCACATTCAGTGATTATAATAGATGACCTCTTTACTGAAATAACAAAGCATGAATATCAACTGATCTCTAATTACTAATATTCAGACAAGATTTTGAAGAATATAAATTTTAGTTATAGCTAGAACTAGTTTAGTATACTTACCAAAAATATTAATTGCCCAGAATAATTAGGAACTTTAATCTTGGGGACAGGAAGACCTGGGTTTGAATTCTGGTGCTCTTCTTCCATCTTCTGTGGCCTAGTCAGTCAGATTTCTAAACTTCTGTGTTTATCCAGTTTCCTTGTCTATAAAAGGGTAGTGATAAAATATAACTCAAAATTTTCTGTGAGAATTAAATGAATAAATGTCCATAAAATGATTAGGGTAGTCTCTAGCACAATGTAAAATCCATGTAAACAACAGTGGTATCATTATAAGTTTTAACCAATCTTTGAAAACCTTTATCTTCCAAAATTAGTTCTAACTTTAAAATTTTAGATCATTTAGTTTTTAGAACATTCTAAAACAAATTTATTTAGAACAAAATGATTACAGTGCACACTTAGTTATACAGCACTATTTGGCAAGCACTGTTCTGTGTGCTTCACATAACCTATGTAATTGTCACAACAACCCAAAGATATAGGTGATGTGATTACCCCTATTTTACAGATGAGAAAATTGAGGCACAGAGAGAATAAATAATTTGTTCAGGAAGTCACAACGGAGGCAGGATATGAACCAGTTCACTGGGCTTTAGAATTAGTACTTTGACTCATTAAGCTCTGCTACTGCCTTCTAGAATCAGAAACAGGTTGGTTTATGATTATAATTAATTACATGATAATTATAAACACAACTTATATTAATCAAATTTTAAAGAATGTATAAATAACTAATGAAATCTTCAGTACTCTTTTGACCCAGAAAACCACCATATTTTGCACCATCCAGTCCCTTCTGATGAGTATTTCTATTCAGAAGACCCTCTGCATTTGATTTAAGACTCAGGATTTCACTTTTCTAGAATAACTTAGTTTGCTGCATGTACAAGTTCTTTTTTTTTTTTCTCCAAATCTCTTACTCTTATAAAGTAAGTAAAACTTCATGTTATTTGTAAAAGTCATCCTGAAAAGAAAACCAGCACCTGGTGCTAGGCAGATGAAGGGATCATGTAGGTGTTGAAGGATTTCTCCTTAGTTCAGCTAAAGATGGGGTTCTTTGTCCCACGCCCACAAAAATTCAGGCTCACAGAGAATTTGGATGGTGAGTAAGACAGGGTTTTACTGGGTGAAAAGGAAGAAAAAGGGAAAACGGGGACTCTTGCTAGGCCAGAGTCCCTCACAGAGAGCACTTCCCGCCTTCGCTTTGATTCCCAGAAGAGGACGGGCCAGGCTCCTCCAGCCTGAAAATGGTGTGAACTTCCCGAGTCTCCGCCCCAGTGCCCAGGCTGGTCGGAGGTTTTCTGAGACCTCCTCCTACTTGGCTTTCTCAAAGGATATGAGAAAATAATGCTGGTTTATTTGAAAATCAAAGTTTTAGACCACTTAAAAATAGATTGGGGAATCGGGCAGTGACTTGGCTCTGTGATTAAATGAGTTAAAAAAATACAAAAACAAACATGCATTATGCAGACACCAACGTAATAAGTTCTAAGCACTGTAAAAACTGAATTTGGGGGAAATTAAATGTCATTGAAATATTTAAACATTTGGGGATTTCCAACATACCTACTCACAAGGAAACGTCCTGGTAAATATATTTTAAAACACATAATTAAATAATTAGATTCACAACTATATGTGGGCATATATTTAAAATTGTATTTACTTATATAAACAATATCATATGTATTTCTTCATTTTATTAAATCTTCCACAAGCTCATTAAAAAATTTTTGAAAAATAGATTTCTATTTTTTATTATTACAAATAATTCTGTAATAACTACTCGTGCATGTATTATTTCGTATCCCTTATTGTTTTTAATTGCATTTTATAGTAGTTTAACTACTAAGCTGAAAGCTCTAAATTTCAGGGCATATTACCAAATAGCTTTTTACAAATGTCCTACTTATTTAAACTTTTACTAGGTGTGAAATAGAATGCCTATCTCTGCACCTTGAATATTATCATTAAATAATTTCATTTCTTAATTTGCAAATTACTATGAGACTGAACAGACCATTGGTAGTTTTCTTCTGAGTATTATCTGCTCATGTTCATATTTTGACCAGAATCTTAATAACATTTCTTAGTAATTTGTGTCAACTCTTACTATGTTAAGAATATCTGTATTTATTACTTTAACACATATTTTTTCAAGTTTGTCACTTACATTTTAATTTTACTTTGATTTTTTTAATAAATATGTTTCAAAATCAAGATATATAATGGCTTATTAAAAATATAATCAAACATTATATTTGCTTTAAAAGAGAATCATACTAGCTAAAGGAAAGGTTTAAGTAAAGTCTACCTTCTAGGTTGACATTTAAGATCTATTAGCATCAAGGCATTGAAGAGAGAGGACATGGAATCCTTACAAGGGCTCAGAAGTTATCGTGATAAATGAGCATATTATGCAAAAGACACGTTTTCCCTTTCACCATTCTTACTAATCGTGTTGTTTATTTCTCTTTCTGGTGTATTCATATTCAAAATGTCGTAAACATCTTTTTTAGAATTTATACTGGATTACAGTACTGAACCCCTGTCTTCTCTAGCATTTCTTTTCTTCTGTACTATTTGCTTTCTCTGCCTGTAAGTTTCCTTTGTCTTCTTTTCAGAATAATACTTTCTATAAAAGAAGAAACTATGTTAAAAAATCTTTATCTTGTTTGCATTTGAAAAACAAATAGAAGCCTCTCTATTGTGGGACAGAATGGGGCTATTGTTATTGTTAGCCTAGGGCACTTAGATCTGTACATGAACCTTGCATAAATAATTTCCCCAAGTGCTTAGAAAATAAGAACTTTTGACAGGAAAAGCTTTGCAGAGACTGGCTATTATTTTGGTTCTATTTGAAAATTAGGTAAGGGTCCTGACCAAAAGAAGACACTAGGTTGAAAAAAGTAATCAATTTCAGCAGGACATCTGGATTAGCTGAATAATAGTCTTGATAAAAAGGATCTATGAACAATCAGATGAGCACCAGGTCCTTCCAGAACTTACCAGAAAATGATAGATGCTGGGGACAGCTGTTATCTTGTTCTACTTCCACCCAAACTCCAAATCCCAAATAGAAATGGGTGTTTTTTTCTTACCCAGCCAGTCACTAGTCATACACCATAGGCAAGAGGAAACTGAGTGATAAGCCCTTTAGTGGAAAAGTTCAAATGACACTAGGTGGTCCCATCGTTTTATGCTTGACTCCACGTCCATGTGATTCATTCAGCTATTCCTTCAAACTCCTTCAACTTGCTTCTAGGAGAAAGAAGATATTTTAATTGCTCTTTTTCTTGGGGAAAATGGGGCTAGCTAAAATAACCCTGCAGGTTAAATCTTATTTCCTGAAAACACTTTGTTTCATGTTTGTTCAATTTTTAAAGGCACATCACTATTGATTCACTTGGTCCACAGCTGTAAAAACCTGGCAGAATCCGTATGGCATAATATTCATTTTCTCATCCAGATGTTTATCTCCTATAGTCTTTCCATACTGGGATAGGGCCAAAGAGATAAGGAAGTTCAGTTTTGAAAAATCACTTCAGTGACTGTGTGTCCAGGGCCTCATTTGCATGGTCAGCCTCTGGCTTATCACCCAGCGTGGTTGCTTTGTGTAGTTTTTCTCACGCTTTCACAGATTCCTCTTCCTCTGATTTCATTCATTTAACCAAGCCAGTGGTTTTGCCAGTTTTCCAGGCAACATCATTCATTAGGCATTCACCATTAGCCTGATATACTAGTGCCATCAGAAACCAACATGGTGAGGAAAGTAGTTTAAAATCAACTCATTAAACACCCACTTCTTTCATGAAATCTCATGACATTGCCAGCTACTAACTGTCCTCGTAACACATTCCCTAACTGTCAGATCATAGCTATCATTTGGGGTACTCTCCTGAAAACACACGTTGTTACACCCCTCCACTGGACAATACTGTTTCAGTGAGTGTGAAGTGGAGCCTAGAAAGTTATGCTTAAAGAAAACTCTGGGCCAGGTGCCGTGGCTCATGCCTGTAATCCCAGCACTTTGGGAGGCCAAGGGTGGGGATCCCCTGAGGTCAAGAGTTTGAGACCAGCCTGACCAACATGGAGAAAGACCGTCTCTACTAAAAGTATAAAATTAGCCGGGCATGGTGGTGCATGCCTGAAATCCCAGCTACTTGGGAGGCTGAGGCAGGAGAATAACTTGAAACTGGGAGGCGGAGGTTGCAGTGAGCCGAGATCCCGCCGTTGCATTGCAGCCTTGGCAACAAAGAGCGAAACTCCATCTCAAAAAAAAGTGGAAAAAAAGAAAACCCCAAATATATTTTAAACATCCCTACTTGGGTCTTATGATTAGGCAAACTTAGAAAACTGTCTTAATTATTGCTTCACGTCTTCTGCCTCAAAGATCTGATGATTTAATTACATCTTAAATCTTATGGTTCAAGTGTACCTTGTGGAGAGATTTCCAAGAAACAAGAGGGGCATTTTGATTTTTTAAAAGTTGGTCATAGGGACTGGAGTGTCAAAGATAATTAAGGAGAGAGACAGGAGAAGTGCTTCACTGAAGAAAAAGGGACAGAGTGGGCGTGAGTGGGGAGATGGAGCACTCTAACGGTCCAGGCAGCAGGATAATGACCTTCTTACTGGTCTTCCTGCCTCAGCCTCTGTAGCCTTAATTCCCTCACAGGCGTCACAATCATCCTCCTCAGGCCTCTCTATGATTGCATTATTTCCCCTCTCTGAGTCCTGTGCCAATGCCCAATTACCTCTCAAGCCAAATTAACACTCTTAATCACAGGCATCAAAGCTCTCCACCCGCAGGTTTCCTGGAATGAATGGCCAGCATTATCCCAGCTCAGGCTCCTGCTCCAGCACCCAAGCTCTGTTTGCCAGCCTTTGAGTGAGACTTGTCAGCTTGCTGCTGGCAGAGTACCACCTCGGCCTCGGACAGCTTCCTCTTCCTTTTGAGGAAGTTGTATTCTTTTCTTTTATTAAAATACTGCTCAGAAGTAACTTTTTCACTGTTAGTTTCAGTGCTTGTTTATTGACCAAGACAGCCTTAAAGTTCCTCTCAGCTTTGCTACATTTTAGACTTTCAAGAAGAGTTATTGTCTTCTTGACAATTGTCTCTGTCCCCTATTAAAATAGCTTGTTTAAGTCTTCTTTGCCTGTTTAACTTTGTCTAGAGCAATTTTTTATTGACATTACTTGGCATCCTAGAGATATAACTGTTGTATTAATACACTACCAACACATTTCAGAAAAAGAATATATGTTTGAATGTATTTTATTGTATCTTTAACATGTAAGAGTCTTGAGGTTGGTGACTGACTCACTCAGTACTCTTCTGAACAGGAATTCTTGTTAAACCAGGTTAATAAAATCTCCGCATGTGATTGAGCTGTCATTCCCTGAAAATGATAAGTTTTTAAAAATTCTGAAGACATATTAGAACACTTTTTCAATAACAAATTTTTTTAAAGTGGTCTCTCTTTTTTTTTAAGCACTGGGAAAGGATTCCTGGGTCAGAAAATGTAGCATTTTCTTCCAGATTTATACATTGCTGTGATGTAAAAGGTAGAATAATTTGTTCCATATGTGTTTTGGTGCAGAGCTGCTGCCCAGTTAAATGGAACTCCTGGACCAAGGTTCTAGTTGAACGAAGCTCCAAACCTGTTAATAGAATTGAAAAAAAAAATAGAATGAATTTTTAAAAAATAAGACAAAGACAAGAAAAAAGCCAATAAAAATATACCTTTTATATCCAACACATACATATATGTTATAATTGTCAGGTTATATTGTTTTTGTTGATTTGTCAAAAAAAAAGCAAATGCTTTGTTGTCACATAGTTTTTTCAAACAAAGTTGGGAGAATGTGATACATTGAGTATGGAGAAATGTCTGCTAACAGGAGTTTGTATGTTTTGTAAGATTGTCTTTTCTAAGATTGTGTTTAAAAAATTTTTGTTTTATACCTTATCAACATAGTTTTTCTGTTAAGTGTGTAGGAGAAGCTTAATTGTTGGATAATTTTAATAAGAACAATGAAGATTTATAGCTTTCGTTTCTGATATTCAGTTCTATCTAGATTAGCCTTGTTTCAGCCAAGGCAAAGGTACTCATTTATTATTGAGCTATGAATGAGGGCTTACATGTTTGTGAGAGGCACAGGTTTTTCTTGGCAATGCTGAGTTGCCTTGGGAATCACAACTGCTCTCTGTAGTCAAAGGCTGGAAGAAACTGTGTTTTCTGAGGACTCCAAAGGAATCCCTGACCTCTCTTTCTTGGGAATGTGGATTCAAACTTCACAAAAAGTGCAATGAATTAATTCTCTTTTAACCTGAGAGCTTTTTGAAAGGATTGTTTAATTTTTGGATACACCACTTCTGGGTTTTCATAGATATTATTATTTCAGACTTTAGGTTTTGAATTGAAATGAAAAGATTGTCATTTGAGTAAAAGAGAGCTGCGAGATATTGATATGGCATCGGTTAGTTAATAGTTAGGATTTTGCTAAATTTTCAGGCCCTGTTCTTAAGCTAAAGAAAAAATACTGTAGATTACAAAGAAGCTGTGGATGACCCTTAACATTTATTTGCATGTGAATTTGAGAACCACTACAATTAGAAGGTGTAGATGATGAATTTGAACCAATCTGCCAAATTGCTTGCTTCAAGCCAACATTATGTAATTTTCTGTTATTGTGTAAAAACCATCCCTTATCATTTATAAATACTGTTCTATGGCTGTGCTTATTAGACCTTTTTAAAAATCAAATAACTTCCAGTTAAAATGATTTCTGTTCTTTCCATTTTCTACCTAGACATGCAGATAGAAAATTGATTTTGCGGATACATTTGTGAAAATAAAAACTTTAGACAAATTGAATTTAACAGTTTAAGCAAGTAAAAAGAAACAAACAGTTGTGATTTGGGCTGCCCCAACAATCAAAACAGATTCTGAGAGTCTCCAGGGCTGCAGCATGGTCAGATAAGATTTATGGACAGAAAAAGGAGAGTGATGGACAGAAAACAGAAGTGAGGTACAGAAACCCTGGTTAGTTACAGCTCTGGGTTTGATTTATTTGAACGAGGTTTGCAAGGTTGGCTACCTGTGAGTGGTTCAATATGACTGCTGCAAATGGCTGAGACTCAGCTATTGTTACACAAGCATACTCTTAAGTTAGGTTTCCAGTTTGTCTATGTACTAAGGTAGGTTGTGGTTCATATGTAAGAACTCAAGTATGTGTGAGTATGGAGGCTTTCTTGGGCAAAATTTTAGTTTGATTTAACACATTTTATGTTTTAAAGTTTAGTAAGAATCATCCTAACAGTGACCTGAGCTATTCATGAATGAGCTTAATATCAAATATGGCAATAGATAACATGTGGGGTTTTAAAGGTTCCCCCCTCGCCCCGCTTAGATTAAAAGACTATGTGAGCAGTCAGACTTTTACTAAGCCCACTTTTTAAATCAGACCTTTAGGTGTGAAGGGCTGAGCTATAGGAGCAATGTTCTAAATGATTAATGATCTAACCTGCCTCCTGCAGTCAACGCTGTCTCCTCCTGTGTCAGCTCTCTTAATTCCTTTGCCCGGTCTCCCTTCTATACCATTCTCTGTTGAGTCCACCCAAGCATGACCACTTCAGGTGTGTTTCTGAGCAAGTCTCTAAGTTGATCTTGTCTGTGAGATGAAGTATCAGGGTTTAACTGGTTCTGTGAGGAAGGTAATATTTTAATTTTAAAGGAAAAGACCAGGTTGTTCATCTGGGGATGTAGTCATAAAATGAACTTTATCCCTGGAATTAATGTGAGTCATGCATGAATCCTATGCTCACTGCTCCCATTCCTTGACCACTATGTGCCTTTTATATAGCATCCCAGTTCACTAAACAACTCATAAACTCATCTGGAAACTAATTTAAAGGAATATAATTTGAAGAAACTCTGAGAAGGTCTCTGTTAGAGAAAATGCCATATAGCAGAATCTCCAAAATGTGAACCTTTTTTGTGGTGTTGTTTTCTTTGGGGGGAGGCTATTGACTTGAGGAATTTGAAAGTTTCTGGAGGAAGGGTTTAGAAAATTTGAAGTGAAACTTTTTTTCTTTTAATTAAAAGGTGTACTAACCTGCCAAGTTATTCTCCCAGAGATTAGCTAGTTTGAAATATAAAAACCTGTTAGGGAGCAAAATCAGGTGGTCCTGAGTCCCAGTGGCAGAGATGAACAATTTATATATAGAGAAGGGGTTGAATCTGTTTTCCATTGCTGCTGTAACAAAGTACCACACATTTAGTGGCTTAAAAGTGCAAAAAATTATTATCTTACAGCTCTGTAGGCCAGAAGTTCAATGTGATTCTTACGAGGCTCAAGTCAAGGCAAAGGGCTGTGTTTTCTTCTGGAGATTTATCTGCCTTTTACAGATTCTCAAAACCTCCTGCACTCCTTGTGACATAGCTCCCTACTTCCATCTTCAAAGTCTACAAAGGCAAATTGAGTTCTTATTCTACTATCTCTCTGGCTCTCTGCAGCTAGAAAGAGATCTCTTCCTTAAAGGGCTCATACGATTAGATTGGGTCCACCTGAATACTCAGATAAGATATTCCCCATCTTAACTTCCTTCACCTTAATCACATCTGCAGAGTCTTTTTTTTTGTCACATAAAGTATTCATATTCACAAGTTCTAATATTAGAGTGTAGATATCTTTGGGGGAGGCATTATTCTACCTACCATTGGAATCAAGGGCGACAGTGGGTTATTAGACAGGGATGTAGGCACTGGATCTCAGACAACAATCTCCAGGGTTGGAATTAGGGTGAGGTAAGTGAGGTACTTTTCCCAAGTGTAAAATCTAAGGGGACAACAAAACTCATTGATCAAAATCAATAATATTTTGAAGCAATATTTAAAAAATAAAAATATATGTAGAAAATATATGGTGAACAAAATAGCAAAATTTTAACTCAAGATAAGCTGTTATTTGCTTGCTTTATGGCCTTACATTAATATGTGAAGGGGGCAGTCACATTAGTCCACAGCTGAGAGTTAACAATAGTGTGCCAATGGACTGAGCAAGGTGGGGATTTAGGTGTTTTTATATTTTTTGATTGTGCAAATTTTATTACTATGTTCCCCTTGTTTCAAAGTGTGAAAAGATATGTTGATATGTGTCTACATGGGTGTACATTTTTCCTTTTGCCTTAGGCTACAAAAAGGCTTCATATGGCACTGCTACAAACACTGGCACTTGTGCTTCGCCAGCCTTACACTGTGGAGAGGTAGCTGTAGAATCAAATTAAAAGATGAAAACATTGGAGCCCAGATCAGTGAAGTGAGATGCCCTTTGATGAAATAGAGGACACCATCCCAGCACTTTGGGAGCTCCGAGGTGGGCAGACTGTGAGGTTGGGAGTTCAAGACCAGCCTGGCCAACATAGTGAAACCCTATCTCTGCTAAAAGTACAAAAATTAGCCAGGCATGGTGGCATGTACCTGTAGTCCCAACTACTTGGGAGGTTGAGGTGGGATAATCACTTGTACCCAGGAGGCGGAGGTTGTGAGCTGAGATCACACCACTGTACTCCAGCCTGGGCAACAGAGTGAGATTCTGTTTCAAAAAAATAAAGAAAGAAAGGAAAAAGAGAAATAGAGGGTACCATGAAGAACTGCCATACCCTGGAAGGACTCTGCATCAATTTCTGTATCATTAAGTGCAGCAGTATCATTCCACCCCTAAGATCTGATTCACAAGGACAAGTTCCATCACTAGCAGCTATAATGAGCTTCCTTATTGGCACCACAATGAATCTCTGGCTTTCTTTTTCATAGTATTTGGGAATCTCCTTCAAGCTCAAGGCAGTTATTCTGATGTATAGCTTCAGCTACAAGGAGGAAAACTACAAAAGTGGCCCTTTTAAAAACAATTCCCAAATTCCTGTCCTTGAGAGTTTTTAGTTATATTGTGACATGGTCATAGAAACTGTGGTTATTAAACTAGTTTGGTATGCTCTGAGAATATTGCTGTAGAGCATGATTTGCTCTTTGGGTTGGAATATGTAGATATGAGTTTCAAATGTATAACGCTTGGCACCCAATTTCATAAAAATAGGAAGAAATAATGGGTTACCTCAGTCTGTAAATTCAATCACCATGGGGGATTTTATGATTTTTTTCATGAGTGAGGATATGAAATGTATGTTAAGCATAATGACATTTTCTGGAATTCTGATGCATCCTTTCAATTTAGTTTCAGTCAATCTCACTTTTCCCTCTAAGATACTCTTTCTCATCATTCTTTATCTGTATGTTAAATTCACTGTCTGTTCCTCAGCAGTTTATGATATGCTTAGGTATGATTTTATTTGTATTTATCCTGTTTAAGGATTGTTGAGCTTCCTGAAGCTGACATATTTTTCAAATTTGGGAAAATGTTTGCATTATTTCTTCAAATACGTTTTATACTATTCTGGATCTTCTCCTTCTGAGATTAGTTACTATGAACTACAAATCACAGATAATATTTTCCATGTGTCCTACAGTCTGGAGAATTTTTGTTGACCTAGCATCGAGTTCACTGATTTTTTTGTTGTGTACAATCTACTATTCAGCACATCCAATAGGTCTTTTTATTTTAGAAATTTTACATTTCAAGTCTAAAATTTCCTCTTCATTTCTCCCAAGATCCTGTGTCTGCATTCTCATTATGTTCATCCTTCCTTTAAGTCCTCTAAACATATTTATAATTGTTTTTTAAAAGTCTTTGCTATTTCTAACATCTGGATCATTTTCAGGTCTCTTTCTATTGACTGCTGTAAACTCTTATTATGCATTAAATTTTCTACTTTTTTACATATCTAGTAATTTTTATTACTAGAATAAAAATTTATTTTTATTGTATGTTGGACACTATAGATTTTACACAGTAAAGACTTTGGATAATGTTATTTTCCTTTAGAGATTATTGTTTTGTTGTGGCAGATAGTCAAATTACTGATATATCTTATTAAGACTTCAGGCTTTGTTTTTTATGCTTTGTTAGGGTGGGTCTATTTCTGTTTTGTCCTTCGTGTCCTAGGGCACAGTCTTTCTGGGAGCCACGTGAATGCCTGAAATGCTCAGTGAGGTCCATTTACTCTTGCTGGGCCAGAACTCCAGCAGCTCGTAAAACTGCATAGCCTCCAAAATTTTCGCTCAGTTTTCAGCCCCACCACAGCTTCCTCTTCTCCAATACTTTCCCTTGCAAATTAAAGCCAACTCAGCAATCCTGAACTTTTATTTCTGTCTCCTTAGCTCCTGAGCAATGGAGACCAGTGCTCTCCAGCTGGGTTCTAGTAATCTTTATTGAGGCCAGGACATTTCTTCCAAGCAGGAAGGCCCAGGATCATCCCTTACATTGACTGTTATCTGATATCTGATAAAAGTGACTAGTTTTATAGTTGTTTGTGATGGGAGGGTAAGTCCAAAACCAATTACTCAGTCAGGGCCAAAAGCAGATATCTCCCTCTTGCATTTGAAAGTTATTACTTCAGCATGCAAATTTCAGGAATCAGGAGCTTCCCTTCAGATTTTGACTATGTACTTTATAGATAATGTACAATCTGGTAGAGGCTGAGGGTTACAAGAAATATCTTTTTAGTTGGGAATGAGAAGGGAAAAAACAGATGTGAGAGTATATAACAAAAACTTAATTCCTTTTGCTTGTAATCACTCTCTTTTTTCTCCTTTCCCCTATCAAAATTATTTTTGATAGTATTCCATTTGGGTCCTCTACTGATATCTCTTTTCTTCTATAATATCTTCTATAGTATCTTATTTCACATACTTGTTTGGACTAATTTTCTTTTTTGAACATTGACATCTTTGAATTTTTACTATTTTGGAATTTGATCCCTGGCCAAGAAACCCCAAATTTTCTTGCATAATTAAGCCTAAACCATCCTTCAGGCCCTAGTAATGTTGCACTGGGAGTGATTCTATGCTCATGTATGTTCCCCTATACTCCTGATTCCTGATTTAGCCTCCCAGAGTGTTTGTCAATGTCATTTCTCTTCCTTGACTATACTTGCCTATGAGGTTGTACCACCTACGATATTGCCCAATTTCTGAAATGCAGCTAAACTTGTTAATGTCACATGCATTTTCTGGGGCAGTCTGTGTGGCTGGGTCAGTTTTTTCCCCCTCTGTCCCTGTTCTCTATTCCTCATGCTAAATAGAGTATAATTTGGTTTCTTCCAGTTCATTACTTGCTTGCTTGCTTTCCTAACTCTTGTTGCTTTGCACTGTCCACTCAAATTATTTTCCATTAGAAGATCGTGGGCGGTTGTTAGCTGAGTATATATAATTGTGTTCACATAAGACAACTCTATAGATATTTGCTGAAGTTTGGGACAGTATGGTACTAAAGCCACCTCTAATTTCCAAAAATATTAGCACATGCTTTGTTACTGGTTTCTCACTATTGGCTATAGCATATAAAAACAACCTGATGATGTTTTTAAGTGGTTAGCACTCCAGCTATAACTTTATGTCTTTGGTATTCAGGGAAATGTGTCATAATATATATGACCTATGTGTGACAGTATCGTAAAGAAATCCTTCAACTCATTGCTGTTTACATGAATGCTAATAGAAAAGTCATTGTTTTATTATTAGTAGCAAATTACTTATTTTATAAATAATGGCAGGCTGGCCTAGCCTGACCTCAAGGTTGAGGACTAGTTCTATAAAGAGTCTTCGTAGTGAATCATACAAGTAGCATTTGAGGACATTGCAGTCTGTGACTCCTGCTTCTCATCTCCTCTCTGAAAGTTATTGTAGCTTGCAACTGGTCCAGGGAAGTGGAAAGAAGATCATGTCTTATTTACTTTGCCTATAGCAGTAGCTCTCAAACTTTTGGGTGTACTAGAATCACCTGAAGGGTTTGTCAAAACACAGTACCACTTTGAGTTTCTGTTTCAGTAGGTCTGAGAGGAACCTGAAAATTTGCATTTCTATCAAGTTCCCTGGTTTTTATTGAGAATCATTCTCCTAAGACATTTCAGAATCTTCTAAACCTGAAATTCATCTAGAGCCTATTCTCCTTTTAGATACTTCTGAGACATATTGTTAGCGACTCAGCTTTGGTTGACCTTCTGTGGCATTGCCAAAGTCACTTAATGCTTCTGTGTTTCTATATCACTGTCTGCAAGATGGAATATGTCATCTAAGGCTTAACAATGCTTAGGCTCACATGGATAGTGCTATGGATTTGCAAGTATTTATTTTACGGTATTATTTTGCAGACTTGGAAAATTCCCCAGAGAAGTTATGGTTAAGGTGCCATATAGAAACTTGAAAATCCCTATTTGGCTTCAAAATTATTCACTCTTGAGCACTGGCTTACTCAGAAAAAAAAAATCATCTTTTTGTTATCTCAGTCTCTATGAAGCTATAGTTAAAAATAATTTTTAAAGTTAAACTTTCACTAAATCCTAATGCCTGTTGATGCATTTGGTCAAACTTTGCAACATTTGAGAAAGTTGTAAATGGTAAGTTAGGAAAGCTTTAATTTTTAAGGGTTGTAGATATACAAATTTAAAACATATATAAAGTACTAATTATAATAAAGTTTGTTTATATAAACAAAATATTGATATAATAAGAATGTCACATTACATTGAAAGATTCTTTGGGTCAGAGTTCCAGGATAAATTTGTTTTATTTTGTCACCAAGGACTCATCCTTAACAAATGATTACTTTTGGCATTCTGTATCCTTAGAGTAATAATTCACTTAAGACTCAGCTTTCTTATTTGATATTGATGATAATACTACACCATCCTCCATAAGGTTGTTTTGAATCTTTAAAAAGAGTATGTTTTGAAAACATTTTGGGGCAATATTGGTCACTATGTAGTTGAAATCTCAACCATTTAAGTGCATTGATCCTGCCATAATTATACAAACAGAATTTTTAGTGGATTGCTGTTCTTAAGGTATAAGGGAAATCTCTATGGCAAATCAAAAAACTCAAAATGTCAATTAAAAATGGAAACAAAATATGAAACAGAAAAAGACCAGAGGTAAAAGGATTGTCCAGGCAAAAATCTCTTATCAGTTTTTGCAGTAGACAATAAGCCTTAGATTAGCAGAAAGATGAAAGAGATGAACTTGAGATTCTCATATTAATTTAAGATGCTCAAAGTGGGTTAAAGTATTCTAGCTTGGTGGTACCTTCTGGCTCTCGTATCTATCTCTGGAGATAAGTATTCCCATTTTAGAATCTTAGGATTTCTATAGAGTAAGTTCAACAAAACAAGTTTGTAGTAAAAGTGCCCAAGGAAACTAGCCACTATGATTGAAAGTTGGAAGGACAGCAAACAACAAGTATTTGTCAACAAGGACTTCAAATGTTAGAGTTTGGATATGTGGAATGTAAATAACTATGTAAAAAATTTAAAAGGTAAATATAAAATAAAATACTGAAACAAGAATATGTCAAAATGGCTAGAAACTGGGGAAGACTGATCGTAAAAGAATGGAAAAAAAGATAACCAAGAATATACAAAACAAAGTAAAGAAGTTGTGAATGTTTACTTTCCAGGATGATACAGGGGGTGGCAGTTGGTAAGGAACACCAGCGGGTTCCTGGGGAGCTGGTAAGATTCTATTGCTCAGTTTGGTGAATTTAAAAATAGAAAAGGCAACAAGGCAAGCAAAGCAAGTGAGCAAGCCGTGGTAGCTGTATTAAAATTGAATAAAATAAAACTTAAAACACAGAGCATTTTTAAAGATAAAGTAAATCTTTATAAACAGTGAGAGGTTCAATTTACAAGAAAAATAACACTATTAAACCTGTATGAGTCTAGCTAGACAGCACCAAAATATATAAAGCAAAATATGATAGAACTACAGGATAAATTGACTACTGGAAAAATTAACAGATTCCCAAACTCCTTATATCTTTATTTTTAGAACATCAGAAGAAGCAATATAATAATATGAAGAATTTGAGCAACCTATCAACAAGGTTGATTTAATGAGCATACATAGAACCGTATTTCCAACAATCAGAGAATACACATTCTTTTCTACTATATCTGAAGCTTTATATACTAGGGCTTTATGTATTTCAAAGAATGGTATCATATAGATCTCAGTATTATTAAGATAGAAATAAATAGGCAATAAATTTTACAGTCTTCATTTGGTAATGGATAATAACAAATACTTAGAACTGAATAATAATAAAATTAACATATAACAAAACCAAGAATACTGAATATTTTGAAGGTGTGTGTATATGTGCTTACAATAGAATGCTTACAATAGAATACAATTTAATGCTTACAATAGAATACGAAAATTCTGAAAATTAATTTGTTCAACTAAAGATCTTACACAAAGTATCAGTAAAATAAATTCAAGGAAAATAGAATAAAAGATAAAAGAAATTACTAAAATAAAAAACATAATGAAGAGGAGAAAGAAAGAAAAAAGTTATTTTAATAGACAAGTAATATAGATAATCCTGTGGCAGAATTTATCAAGTCAAAAAGACAAAGCCCAAATAAAATAATATTATACATTTTTTAACAAAACATTTGAAACAGAAGAAATGGATAGATTTATAGAAAAATTAAAACCTATCAAAACTGACTCAATAAGAAATGGAAATTCAGATCAGTAATTTAAAACCTCCCCATATTAAAAAAATAGTAACCTCAAATTTATCAATGAATTCTTTAAATTTTTAAGTAAAACAGATAATTCTAACCTCATACAAATTCTTTCAGGTAATGGATAATGAGGAAATTCTACACAACTTATAGTCTAATATCAAAACACAGTTAAGGACTATATGTGGAAAAAAATTATGGTTCTATCTTACAAATGTCAATGACAAAATAAAAAATAGAGTATTGACAAAACAAATCTAGCCATGTATAAAAATCATAATATGATCAAGTTGGATTTATCCCAGAAATGTAAAGGTATTTTAACATCATGAAATCAATTGATGTGTTTCTTTACATTTGTAAAGGAAAAATATCATTTGGTCATCTCACTGAAAGCAGAAAATCATTCCATACAATTAAACATCCATTCATGATTTCCACCCTTTCTAACCTAGCAATGTAAGGTATTTATCAAAACTTCACAGCAAACATCATTCTTAATGATAAATTTTGGACATATTCCTTTTAAAATGAGGAACAAGACAATATTTCCTTCTATTGCTCTTCCTTTTCAATATTACACTGAAGTTACTAGTCAATGAAATGTAAGTAAAATAAATATGTTTTGGAAGAGAAGAAACAAAACTGTTATCTACAAATAGTATTGTTTATATGGAAAATCCAAAGAATATAGAGATAGTTTCTTAGAATAAAAATAGGTTTGTTAGGAAAGTGACTAGATATGAGATCAAAAACAAAAGTCAATTGTATTTCTAAACACCAGCAATACATAGAAAGTGAAACGTTAAAATCCACCATTTTCAGTATAAAAAAAAATTATAATGTACTCAGGAATAAGTATAACAAAATATGTGAAATGCCAGTATAGAGAAAATTATAAAATTGTATTGAAAAACATTTAAAAAATAAATGCAGAGAGATGCCCATATTCACAGTTAAGAAAAATCAATATTGCTAAGATGTCAATTTTCTTTAAATTAAATGAGAGTTTCAGGGCAAATCCAATCAAACTCCCAAAAGGGGTTTTTGAGGAACCTGACTAGTTAATGATAATATTTGAATAGAAGATCAAGGGGTCAAGAAGAGCCAGGATACTCTTGATGAATAAGAATAAGGTTAAAAAAATAGCCCTACCAGCTACCAGATCTGCTATCAAGCTAAGCTAATTAAGATAGTGTGGTCTTACTGCAAAGGTAAAAACTGATCAGTGCGACAGTGAGTCCAGAAATAGACCTCTTCATATATAGAAAAAAAGATATATAACTGAGATGGAGTTTTATAAATTTTACAGTGATAGTTATTTATCCATAGAGGAGAAAGGAAAAGAAAATAGAATTTACTCTTACATACAAAAATGATTTCTGGATAAAGTAAATATATTAGGAAAGGTAAAACTTAAAAGTAAGAAAAAATTTAAAAGAACACTTTTATGATTTCAGAGTAGCAATGTTTCTTAAAATACAAAAAGGATTAACTAAATGAGAAAAGTCTGATAAATTCAACAGCAAATCTAAGCTCTTTAGCTGCAATTACAAAATCCATAAAGCCATGAAATGTGAAAGTTTGTTTTTATATACAACCTCATTTGGTGGGAAAAACAGACAACATAAGGCTATATTCATAGTGTTTATTTAGAGCAGATATAAATATTCACCAATTGTGCCCTGGGATATATTAATGAGTTTGACTACAGAATTCTCTCTAGACTCTGTTGGGAATAATAATATTTAAGATATGCCCTATATAATCTTTCTGAAATGGATAAAAACAGCCTGAATCTGAAATACATCTGGTCCTAAGGGTTTTCAATAATGGATTGCGGAATTGAATATTAACATTAAGAATGAGAAACACATGCATTGTTATGTATATGTTAGCTGGATTTAGCCATTTTACAATGTATGCATATTTCAAAACATTGTTTTGTATATGATAAATACAGACAATTTTTATTTGTCAATTAGAAATAAAAATAAAAACATAGTTCAAAAGATAGTTGGTGAGAAGGAGGTAAGAGATAAGATACAAGAGGACTGCACAGGTACTTTGGTATATAGGTAGGTAATATTTTGGTAAATGAGGTAGAGGGTCATGATTTTACTTTGTTTAGTACCTTTCCTGTATGTTATATGTACGCAGTGTGTTATATGTTATGTAATATGTACATGAAATAACTCAGAAACGGTGAAATACTGCATGTTCTCACTCATAGTTGGGAGCTAAATATGTGTACACATGGGCAGATTGTGGAGTGATAGACACTGGAGGCTCCAAAGGGTGGGAGGAGGGAGGGCTGTGAGGGATGAAAAATTACCTAATGGGTACAATGTACATTATCCAGGTGATGGTTACACTAAAAGCTCAGACTTCACTACTATACAATATATCTACATAACTACAGCTACAAAAAATTCAAATTATCTATAAATATCACATGAAGAAATGATTAAATATATTATAAAATGTGTCTGAAAGTTTTGTGTTATTTGATAAAATTCTTCAGAGAAATGATCTGACATTTCTGTGGTCACTTCCCGTTCAAAAGAAAATAATGCTCTATCTGTAGGTGTCTGAGTTTATGCTAATGTTGTTCAACTGATATTAAACCTAAATGTTTTGCCACTCAGTGTATTTTTAGTAGATTGTAAACAAGAAAAAAAATCATGCATTGTTAGCAAAATTGCCTCACATATTAATTTGCTCAGACTTTGATGTTTGGTTTCATGCATTCTATTGCTGCAAACATCGTTTTGTTTTTATATTGTTTTCAATAACTAAGGAATTTTAAGAGCATTATTTTAAATATATATACTTGTCACATTAAATGTCTTGAGTTTTTATGTGCACATTCAAATATATTCCTTTTGTTCTTGTGGTTGGATAAAACACTAACTGTATTATATCAAAACATATCTCTTGTGGACCATAAAATACAGATGGAGGATATTTTAATTCTTTATTCTTTTTCATTTTTTAAAAGATTATTTTTCTTCTCACAAAATTGATTTCATGGTTCATCAGTGTCTTAAGCTAGTTTAAATAAAAAGTTGACCTGGTGCAACCTTCGTTCATGTGCACTAGAAGTTCTGAACCAGAATATCAGCTGTCCTTATTCTTAAGCTTTAAAATGGTTGATGCTTAATGGATGGGTTGTCTTCATATTACAAACGACGTGAATAGACCAATTGAAAACATTGTTCCTCGTCACTCCAAAGGTTTCGATTTATTTCTCCTCTTTTCAGACATGGGTTGGTTATTCCATAGATAACCGCATCTCTTTAAAAGCAGGAGCCTCTTGTGTTGTGAATTTAATGCCATGGTAAAGAACACGCACTGCAAACCACAAAAAAGCATTGAGTCGGAGAGAGAGAAAAGCTGTCAAAGCGGTGAATGTGATCTCGTTTGACAACCTTGATTCCTGAATCAGGCACTCTTGCACACGGTTTGGGCACTTAGGCTGTGAGCCGGAGGTGTTTAAACAGACAGCACCTGCCTCAGCAGCCGGCCCTCCTGGCGCCTCTCAGCAGGAAGGGCATTCATCTCCTTCACATCTCTTGTGCATTAATTTAGCGAAACAGTCGTCCTGCTGGTAAGCCAAAGTAATCAGAACACACAGGAGATGAGGCTTCAAAAAGAATCTGGAGCCATTTGAACAACCCTAGGGCTCTCTCATTGGCAAGCTTTGGGGCACATGCACTCAAAATGTGTAGACACCTCTTCGGAATTTGGGATTTTTGCCCAGATTGTCAGGGATTACACTTATCTGAGGAATCTCCAGCCCCCAGGCTGAAATGCAGAGGGAGATTTCCCATGATGTGCCCTCAGGGCATAGGCGATTCCACAAGATGGGGATATTCTCAAAGGAAAGTAGAGTAGCCCTCCTAAAGGGAAATTGACATGCCTTTACCTTGCAGCAACTATTATCGTTTTTTTCTCCTTTTCTGCAAGAGAAGAGACTATACAGCAGATGATCTTGAACTTCTTATTTATAGACTTATTGTAGAAAATAAAGCATTATTAAGATTAGATAGATCTAACACTTTATGCAGTTTTTCTTCAAAAGGGTCAAAATATTTTTATAATTTGCAATAATCTGCTTTGTAAAAAAAAGTACAATTAAATATTTTGTTTCTTATTAAAAATTAATAAACTGGTGAAAATTAGAAGTAAACACTAGTCACCATGAAAGAAGAACTAATATTTTTTAACCTCCTAATTATCAGCTAATATATTCTCTAGCCTCTAGAGATTGTAATGCACTTTATTTATATCTACATTATTTTACATTATCACTTTATGCTTCTATGGAGTTCTCTTTTTATTTACTGAAATATCATGTAATCCTTGAAATATTTTTAAGGGACACATCAGTAGAGTTCCAGACTCTCCAAGTTCAAATCCCAGAGGCTTTGCTTAGTAAACTAGATAACCTTGATCAAATTGCTTAAAGTTTTTTTTTTTTTTTGACATTTTTCATCTTTCAAAGTGTAGATTATGAATGGCTATTTGATTTTATATAATTGTCATGGGAATTAAATGGGCTAGACCATATAAAATGCTTAGAACTATCAAATTGGTACATAACTAGGTCCTCAATATTCATTAGCTATTATTTTTATCGCCTCCTCAGTTCAGCACTTAAAAATTCTTACTCTCCTTCCACAATGCCACATTCTTTTTTTCTTGATGAAATATGGCTTTGTAGAAAAGTTTTGCAATAGGAAAATTGAGCCTATTTTTTAAAAACCTAGTTTTAAAATAACCAGTGAAATGAAGCCAATAAACAAATAATACTATTAAAATTTCCTTTTTATCACTTTATCAGCAATGGCTTCCATTTTTGCTTACATGGATTTTGAAAAACAAATTTGTACGTAGAATCATATTAACAGAATAACTTGTATTTTATTCTGATTTAGTGAATTGCTCCCTATTCAAGCCTACTTTAAATAGAGTAGCTTCAATTTTATGCATTTTTAATAGTTGAGCCCCTGTGAGATCTGCATTTGAATGAACAATATCTCATCAACTAAAACAACAAAAAATTTTGAAAACTTCATACTTAGTCCACACATCTCATTCAATAGATGAGAAAACTGAGGAGATGAGAAGTGACATAACTTTTTGACTGGATGGCATGTGCCCTCCTTAGAAGTCATAGGACAAAGAATCAACTAAACATGACTTGTACATGTTTTCTGTTCTTTATCTTGAATATGTAAAAAATTTCAAGCTACAAACACTTTGAAAATATATTTCTGCAAATTGTAGAGAAGAATGCATAAACTTTAAATAATACTGTTTTTCCCTGTGTGACATATTTAATACGTATGACATGTTATGTTTTTATGTGAATTATTTTGTTTAATACCTTTGAACAACCTTCACCCAGTTAGGGGTGAAGCTATGATTCAAACCAAGCCTGACAGGCTGCAAAATACATGCTTTTAATCAGCCCTGTACTAAATAGAAGACCACAGAGGTTTAAGTCACCTATATCATCAGTAATGAATGTATAATTTTAATCTTCTGATGGTTTAATAATCATAATAAAAATTATTTGAAGTATAATGAAAACAAAACCATGCAGTGGGAAACAAGTAATTGGAAACTAAATATAATGTAAGATACAAAACATTTTACTCACAGGAATCACTAGTGATGAGAATTTTACATAACCCATTGTCCTAATGGGAAAAGCCATTTTTTATCCCTCTGCCTCCTATGAAATAAACTATTGCTTACTCCACTCAGCTTCCTAGTGGAGGACCAGCCAAATACCATCTAAACCAGGTGTTTCCAGAAAACACTCCTTCATAGGGCTAAAGTTTCTAACACTTGCCATCCCATTAATGATTTTCTTCTCTTCCTGACCACAAGTGGAATTAACAAATGCTATCTCCAGCTATGGCACTAGATTTAGTCATATGAAGATTATTATGATATTTCTCAGAAGACACATTTTACATCTTATAACCAATGAACCATTTAATTCTTAAAATTTTCCAGTGAGAAGTTTTTAAGTTGTGGCTTGCTGTTTAATGTTTTTAGTGAAAAGAGGGATTTAATTATTACATCCATCCTGTAAAAGATAATAGGATTTTGTGGTTAACGAAGCAATTCATTTCTGACCTAGGAAGATTGTAAAATTGGGTCATAACTCCCACCCCTCAAAGCAGTCAGTAGGTGTAGGTAAAATTCAGTGTCTACAATCTCCCCCACTAGAAAAGGAGAGAAATTAAGATCTACTCAAGCTTTTATTATCCTGAGCAACCAGTGATTACAAAAAGCCTTTAACTCTTTCCCTCATCACCCCCTCATGATGATCATTCCTCCCACCCACAGCATGTAGAATATACCTTCTCCTACTGCATACATATCTCCACAATTTTTAAAAGTTAGTTTGACTACCCACTGAAGCTAATATGGTCTCTGTTATGTTCTGGTAGCACTTTCATGTTAAAAATAAGGAGGAAGAACCGTTTCATTACACAGACTGGTCATAAATACTCAATTGCCTATAGTAAGAATCAAGAGATAAAAATGATCTACTGATCAGCAGCCATACATCCAGACTTAGAAGGCAATCCAAACTTGAAGCACTAGAATAGTCACACTGTTTCATGTTGCATTTTCCAAAGAAGGCCCTAAGAACTCAGTATAGATAACACCGAAAGTTGGACACGGGATTATAGAATATAAAGAACTCAGAATGATGCCTTTTCCCAAATTATGTCTCAGAATTTCCTTCAATTCCTTGAAATCTCTTCTGAGTCTCCTATGTGTCTATACTACTAGAGCCCATGGACTACACACATGACACACATTTCATTTGAAATGGCAAAATTCTTCTCTTAATAGGACTAGGCTGTAGTCAGTGGAATTATTTTCCCTATAGCTGACAGCACTGCTGTGGTGTGCTTAGTAAGTAATTAACCTGCCAGTTACATAAGTATTTAGACTTTGGTAGGAGAGTAGACTCAATAGGTGATGGAAATTTTCATTAATAACTTTTCATGCTCTAAAGGAAATTGTTAATTTTTCCTTTATTCCACAGCTTTATTAATGCATAATTGACAAAAATTATATATAAAGTGTACAGTGTGATCATTTGATATACATATGTATTGTAAAATGATTGCCACAATTAATATATGTAAAATATCCATCACCTCACACATAGTTACTCTGTGTGTGTGTGTGTGTGTGTGTGTGTGTGTGTGTGTGTGTGTGTTGAGAACACTTAAGATCTACCCGCTTAGGAAATTTTTGTAGGAAAAAATGTGATTATTAACTTTAATATTCTTTATGTTTGGAAAGAAAAATATATTTTCAGTTTCCAAAGTTCAGTTAGAAAGAGCACATTCTAGGGATTTAAAAAAGGTTGTCAAGCTCAATTTCCTCTAGGGAACACTGCCATAACTTCATCCAGAATTTAAAAAGTAAGCGGATTAAAAAAGAAGAAAAAGCAGTAGATAGATTAAAAACCCTTTTGTTATAGATGCAATTGCTGCTATATTTGGCACGCCCAGCAGAAACTTGCTATTCAGTAACAAAGAAGGGCAGTTTATCTGGTTTGCTCATTTTAGGCACTAGAATCATAACTACAGTGATGATTGAAATCAGGTGCCTGAATTCCATCTATAATAAGATCCAAGAGTTCTTCTATTATAAACTTCATCAAGATAACTAAATGAGATTGGTTGAACTAGCACTGAACAATGGACTCTATACAAGTTGTACACATTTAGTGGACAGCATGACTACAAATAATAAACAGTGGAACTCTGATAGCAACTTCCAGTCATTTCTAAATAAGAATTCATGAAGATATAGCCAGATAAGGCCAAAAAACATATTGTCCTCATTCCTGTCTTCTTTCTAATTTATCTGCTGTTTCTCTCCCTAACTCATCTGCCTCACTATCCTCTATCAGAGATGTGGAATTGTACTTCTGTGGATATGCGCCAGTTTGTTTTGTTTGCTACTGTATCTACAGCAGCTAGCATAATCTTTGGCACTTGTTAGGTTTTCAATAAACAAGTCTAGTGAGTGAGCACAGTTCTTTACTAGATTCAAGGTCCTTATTGTCTTTCTGGTGGTGTCCCCATTGCTATTGCCTTGGGCTTTGTCTTGGACAATCAGGTTATTTCTCAGATAATTCTGAGATGCTGGAATTGTGGAAAGATTTTTTTTTCAAATTTAATTGTTTTGCTTATTTAAAAAGTAATCCTATTGGACAGCAATACTGCTTGTGGAAGGAAGTATAACTGTTATTGTGTTTTGAAAATATACCAAAGCATATTGAAGAAAATAAACATGATCCACAATCTCACTGCTCAAAAATAAATGCCTACTATTTTGAAAATTTTCTTTTCTGTTATCTTATGTGCTTATGGACTACGTGATATATTTAATTGAGCTAATATTAGAATTATAATTTTATAACTTGATTTTATGATTTAATATTATAGAATTTTCCCCTAGGTTGTTAATTATTCTTCAAATCAGTGGGTTTTAAATAAGTGGCTCTGATATTTTACATTTAGCTTATCATAGGAATTTTTATAATTTTTAAAACCATTCTCTATCCCAATTATTTTCTTTGCTGTTGAAAATAATGTTTTAACCAGACTCTGGACTTATATTTCAATATTTATCCTACAATACTTCCTTGGATTAAATTCCTAGAAATGGAAATTCTGAGTTATAGAATAAGAATATTTTAAGGAAGATGCAAACTGTTAAATTTATTCCCAGAAAGATTGTAACAATTTTCATTGACTGGGCACTTTTCTTTCACAAAAAGATTAGCAGGTAGCTAGAATTCGAAATAAAAAGGAACCACCATAGCACAGAAGCATAAAACCTAGACTGCTACATGCAGCCTTCTCTCACATACCACCTCTATTTGTGGCAGCCTGGGGTTATGCTAGTTCATCATTACATACCCATTGTTTAGACTTTACTTGTTTTTTTTTTTTTTTTTTTTTTTTTACAAAATAGGGGTCTCACTATGTTGCCCAGGCTGAGCTCAAGATCCTAGGCTCAAGTGATCCTCCTGCCTTGGCCTCCCAAAGTGCTGAGATTGCAGACATGAGCCATTACACCTGGCTTTTTTTTTTTTTTTTTTGAGATGGGGCCTGGCTCTGTGGCCCAGCCTAGAGTGCAATGGTGCAAACTTGGCTTACTGCAACCTCTGCCTCCTAGGTTCAAGTGATTCTACTGTCTCAGCCTTCTGGGTAGCTGGGATTACAGGTGACTGCCACCACGCCCAGCTAATTTTTTGGGCATTTTTAGTAGATACGGGGTTTTGCCATGTTTCCCAAGCTGGTCTCAAACTCCCAAGCTCAGGTGACCTCTGGCCACCTCAGCCTCCCAAAGTGCTGGGATTATAGGTGTGACCCACGTGCCTGTGCCTGGCCTCCTATGAAATTTTTTCTAGAAATCACTGGTTCCAAGATTGGAGTGTTATCGTTTTCAGTTTGCCTTCTTTGGGCTGCTTATGGCTTATCTTTTTACCAAAGTACACAAAGGCTGTATAATCAAATTCGCAGATAGGGTCATGGTTCAATTAGTATAGTCAACATTTGTGCCTAGAATGCTACTGGGGCTGTAATCTGTTGTGTGTGCTTAGAGAAAGTGCACATTTACTTTGTTGAAATGTCATCCAATATAATGTGTCAAATAGATTAAAGCAGACCATACCTGTCAATAATCAAGTGAAGTAGAAGCAATGATTGCAAAGTTTAAATTCACACAATGAGTTTGCAAATATGTTGGATAAACAGTTAAAGCTGTGAGTTCCACACCATATCATATGAACAAACAGTACTCAAGTTTTTTCAAGTTATTGTTTCCTAGAATAATAGATGAAGTTATGCCATGCATGGATTTTCATGAAATTGTTGCCCAGGACTGAGGAATAACTTGTTTATAGCCCAGTTTAGATTCACAGCCTCTAGTGTCCCTTATTATCCCTCAGAATACAGTTTGAGTAGATGACATTGAGTTAAGTACATAACAAAATTTAACTTTTTTTTTTTTTAACAGAATGGTCAAGTCATATCTTCTATTCCTCTTTGTTTATTATCTAACTGATAATATGTCTCAGATGCACAAGAGTAGAGTGGGAAAATGCATGCTTCCAAGGAGGAATAGGCTTATAACAGCATGGAATCATAGGACCAAGGACTGACTCTGGGCACCATCTAAAATAATTGTCTGTGAAAAACAATGTCATACTAGAGTTAGGATAATTTCAATTCTCTTCAGGCAATTCACAGATTGAACCAATGTTTACTGACTGATTGCTATTTACTTAAAAGCTCTTTTAGGCACAGTGATAAAACTGTGAAAGAAAACAGATCTGCCTTCCCCTTATTTCCTTGTGATCTAGCATGGAGAGGGAGACATTCATCATGTCGTTGCATAAACAAGGAGAGGTCCAAGACAGAGAGATAATGAAGGTATTTAAACTGCTGAGATTAGGGAAAGCTTCCCTGAGAACATGTCACAAGTTGTGAACAGAAAGAAAGATATATAGGTGTCTCAGTCCATTTGGACTGATATAACAAAATACATTAGACTGAGTGACTTATAAATGACAACTGAAAGTTATTTGTCATGGTTCTGGAGGCTGAAAAGTCTTAGGTCAAGGCACCCACAGATTCAGCGTCTGCTGTGGGCTCGCACTTGGCTTCAAGATGGTGCCATCTTGTTGCATCTTCTTGTGGTGAAAGGCGGCCAAGGTGCTCACTGGAGCCTCCTTAAGAGGCACTAATCCCATTCATCAGGATGGAACCCTCATGAATGAATTACTTTCCAAAGATCCCATTTCTTAATGCTAGCATGCTGGGTACTAGGTTTCAACAGGTGAATTTTTGGGGGACACTAACATTCAGACCATAGCAATATACATTAACTAGGTAAGGAGAGGGTAGATGAGAATGAAGACGGAGAAATCATGTGTTCAAAAAAAGTAGTCTGCAGTGTAAGGTTCTTAACCATTTGGGAAAACATTGAGCCAGAGCACACGTAATGGAGAATGTAGATTTAGCTAGGAAAGAGACAGCTCTTTTTTCTCAGAGGTGAGAGGAACTAAGATAATTGAAAATGTAGATGTGTGTTGGTTTGATATCAAGGACATGATGTAGATTTCATCTGATGGTTTCTACTTCCTTGTAAAATTCCCATGTCTTTATGAAAAGATGATTTGCTGTGTGAGAGATGAAGAGAGTGGTCTGAAAGAGAGGAAAACTTTTTTTTTTCTTTTAGAAAAAGAGAGAAAAGGAGAAAGCAAGAAACAGCAAAAGAAAGAAAGAAAAAGAATGAAAGAGAGAAAGAAAGAGGAAGAGAAAGAGGGAGAGAGAATGGGATTCTTGTTTTATTGCCCAGGCTAGAAGTAATTGAGGTGAGTGTGAGAGTGAATGAGCCAGAGAAAGTTGATGAGGTTGTTAGGCAATGCTGAAGGCACCGTTTGAAGCTGAGGATTACATGTTTACAATGGAGCCAATCTGGCCTATTGTGTGATTTTGCCTGGCTGCACTCAGCTGCTGAGAGGCAGGCA